>VDFB02287132.1:24085-180187 GCA_007258455.2 Sequoia sempervirens
GTACCATACAAAAATGTTTAAACCTTTAATATTTTATTACTTGAAAAACGCTCACTAGTGTATAGTACATTTTAAAAACTAATATATTATTATTTTTTATTATTTCAAAACTTTCTTGAATGAGTGGAGGTTTCAAAAATGACTCAAACCTCCTCAACCAATTAGATCATCAATAAATAATTTATAAAATATCTTTTGTTAAAAAAATTCACATCTTCACAGTTCAAAACATTGAAAAACATAAATATTTGTCTTAAACTAAATAATTTATAGTTGAAAATAAAACTTCATATTTATGACTTGATCCCATTTAGAAGCAAGGTATGTAGGCATTCTAGGAAACAATGGATGTTCTTAGTAAGTTCAAGTGTTCGAGTATGGGGCTTAGGGTTTATCTAATAAATATTATCTTAACTTGATTACTAATACAAGATTTAATAATTTGAGAATTTTTTTTTATTAAGATAAGGGAAGAAATCTCTAACATAAATTTTAAGACAAAATATATTATTTTCTTGCTCAAAAAGAGTCCCAAATGGATTCTCTTGACTCCTCGAGGATTTAGTCTAAATTTTGAGGCATTAATCAAGCTAATTATTTATTTATATATACTCCTAAATACAATGACCTTGGTACACTCCCAATAGGGGAGTGTAGTCTTTAGAGAGTGGGTCTAGACCTAGATGGTCTTAATGAGTCTAAGTCTCTAGCCAAAGCATATTCCTATCCTTTATGGATAAATTCCTACCCCATTTGGTTAGATGCCTATCCTAGATGGATACATGAAACCTTGTCTTGCATGGATAGATTTTGAACCTATATGATTGGATTCCTATCTCAAATGGATATATTTCTATCTTGTATGGACAAAAGTACCTAAGTATACAAATGAATGAACACTTAATAGTTTAAGGACAAATAATAAGGAAAAAAATTAGTGGCAATTTTTAGGCTTACGACTTGTATTTTTACATTTAAGTGTGAATGTTTTGCTACATTTTTATGTTTATTCATATCTCTCATTGTTTTAAAGATTTACAAGGCCAATTCAAAACCTATTTTAGCCTTTAATCAAAAATAATTAAATAAATAAAAATATAGATACAAAGGAGAAAATATAATAAAAAGAAATTAATATCTAATTATGAAGGAGACAATATAAACTAACACACTCAATGTATGACCATGAGTGGTTCACATTAACCATGAGAACAAGGTGTGGGATCCTTGGAGAGATCCTATAATCATAATTATGAAATATTATCACTAATATTATTTTTCCCTTCTAGTTGGTTGTATGTTTGTAATAAAAAAAGGTGGAAAGGAGAACAAGTAATGTGTTATTTAAAAAAGTCTTGATAATTTCATGAAACAATATCATAGATATCATTATTTGAAAAGAATGAGATTGTTGCATAGGTGTTGCCATTGCACCAAAAGGTCAACTTGTTAATGCCCGATACAACCGCCATATTTATACAAGATCCAAGATCCATAGGAGATGATTAAGCCATGTCATGAACCCAAGCATTGCATTGCACAACACAAGGAGACCAAGGGAGAAACTCTTGCAACAATCCCCCCAGTGCAAGTGAGGGGTTTGAACCTGTTACCTCGGATCTTATACCAATTGTTGCACAAGTGGTTGTCGTTGCACCAAAAGATCAACCTATTAATTCCTGATACAACCACCAAATTTATACAAATCCAAGATCCACAGGAGGTGGTTAAGCCATGTCACAAACCCAAGCATCATGTTGCATAACACAAGGAGACCAAAGGTGAAACTCTTGCAACAGAGATAAGAGAGTGAGACATAGTCAAATAAGAACATGTAATCAAAGGTGATAAGGGGGTAAGTGCACAAATATGAGGGACTAAAAAGGGGTCTTAACTGGCCACTTTTTTTAAATTAGGAAATATTAACCTTGGATGAGAAATTGAAGATAGTTACACTCAAAATTTGAAAATGCAACGAAAACAAGATTCGTAGTGCTCCAAATCAACTTTCTAAACTACTATTTTTTTTAAATGGTAGAAATTACGCGGTTCAAAAGGGGGGCCACACAAATTTATCCTATTTTTTTCAAAAAAACATAACATAGCACTGGGGTGATCCCACAATATTGGTTTACAATTTTTGGCCAAACTGGACATTGAAATCTTTTTTCTAACTAAATCTTCACTTTCAAGCACCTATAGCGGCTAAACCGTGAAGAATTTGAAGATGACGCAAACTAGTGATTTATCACATTTTTTCTGTAGATTCTAAATATTCTTTTTTCAAAAATTTTGGAATCAGATTGCACTTCTTTTTCCATCTCCTTCAAAAACTAGTTTTTTTTCAGTAAACAACATTTTTAAGGAGTGATGCTCACCGTATAATGCATAACTTTTTTTCCATGAAGGATAAAATTCTAATTTTTTTGAATTTAGATTTGTAACTATGATATCTAGTGCTTCCAATTGGTTAGATAGTTTTTTATTGAATATTTTTTCCTTAATCAAGTTTCAAAGTCAAACCAATTACAATTCAAACATAGGCAAACCATATAACACAACTTTTTTTGTATGTATCGAAATTTATTTATTTTTGTTGGATCAAGGACTTCAATATCTAGTGCACTCATATTTTTCAAAAAAAAAAATTGATAATCTATTATTTTTCCACGTGCAAAACAGAGAGCTTGATTTTCAATGAAAAGCCTATGTTTAATAAAACTAAAAAAACAAATACATAATAAAACCAAAACATATTAAAATTATTTAGTATTTCAAAAGTTACATTGGTGAGAAATTATCTAACACCATGTAGTTTTTTCCCAATTTTTCTGCTAATTTTTTAATGAATATATAATTTTTTTATTAATTTTCAAAGTGGACACATCCTAAAAAACAGAAAATTAAGCATCTTCCTCCCTAAAAAATTTGAAAATAGATCAAAAATAAATTTATTTTTTGAATGTGTAGAATGGGGTCTAGTTTCTAAAAATGTATTTTTTTTTAAATTTCAATGAAAGATTAAAAATAAAGTCAAAAATACCACACATTAGTTTTTTGATAAAAAGATGGATACACTAAA
The DNA here is from genome assembly GCA_007258455.2 of Sequoia sempervirens. Lineage (NCBI taxonomy): Eukaryota > Viridiplantae > Streptophyta > Pinopsida > Cupressales > Cupressaceae > Sequoia > Sequoia sempervirens. The sequence continues at coordinate 27,168 of VDFB02287132.1, forward strand.
AAATAAATTAAATATGAAAACCTTAACATACTCAAAATGTAAAAAAAATATGGTTAGAAAGCTAAGAGAGAGCTTAACATTATTGTGGTATTTTTTTGACTTAACATCGAAACATGTGCAAACCTAATGGGGAGCACACTTAGATTATCTCATTTTTTTATTATTTGCAAAAATATGTCTTTGGATGTTCAAAAGTAACTCCAAACCTTTGGGTTGGAATCCCAAAAAAAATCCAAGCCAAAGACTTGAAAATTTCCAAAGTAAATAATAATGAGAGCATGTTATAACGTGCTCACATTATGTGATTGCACATAACACGAACGTATTATAACATGCTTGTGTTATTGTTTTCTTTGAAAATTCATAATTGGGGTTTCTATACATAGCATTAGATAAAATCTCACTACATGTTAGGCAATTAGATGACCACACAATTTCAAATTTTAACTTCATTGACCTCTTCAATGCAATCTATCACTTTGGTACCAAAGTACATTTTATAAAAATCAATAATAGGATTTGACAATTCAAAATCTTTGAAATGGGAGTTTAAAATCCATTTATCCTCCCAAAAGTTATTTTTTGTTCCATCCCAAAGTTTCCATATTGTACCATTATTAATAATAGATATGATAGAACTCATACTTTTCCAAGTATCTTGGATCCTTGGGGAAGATTATTGTGAGTCAACACATTTCCATTTGGGCCATTTAGATACATCTTTGAATTTGTAGATGTCCACTCTTTTTCTTCTTTTAACAATCTCCAAGTAGCTTTAGCATATAGAGTGATGTTGAACACTTTAATATTTCTTAGACCCCATCCACCTTTAGTTTATGGATTAAAAATTGAGTCCCCTGCTTCTAAAGGGATACTCTTTGCTTCTTCTATGTTGGACAAAATATGCTTTTTCTAAATTTCTTCAATCTTATTAGCAAATTTTGTAGGAATCTCAAGAAAACTCATGTTGTAAATTGGAAAATTTTGAAGGGAACCTTTTATCAATTAAATTTTACTTGCTTGACTTAGAAGATAGTCTTTCCATACTATGATATTCCAATGAAACTTATCTAATGATGCATTCTAAAAGGAATTTGGGACAAACCCTTGAAAAAGAGGTAAACCAACAAATAAAGAAGGAAGGATACCAACTTGACAATCTAAGATGTTAGCAATATTCTTTCATCTTTACACAAGACTATTCATAAAATATGATACATTAAGATAAATAAGAATGGAGAAATCAAATCACACTAGCAAAGACCTCTTGAGTTTTTACAAAAACTAGGATCTACTGAATCAAAGATTACAAAGATTACAACTAAAAGAGAGAGACTAAACTCAACACCAAGAATGTGCACTCAAGATCCTTTAATAGGCGAGGTGCTAACATATGGTGGAGTGCTAATTGTTGAATTGAAATTACTTAGGCGAATAACCAGCCATAAGAGAATTTCCACACTACCACCAAACAGTGGGGGGAAAAGACTACAATTAAAAACACTTCGTCTATTGTGGCAAGCATCCACTTAAGAGTGGGGATTCACCTCTTCACAGTGGGTATAAGAAGAGAATTAGTAATTTCTTTTATCCACACTGGCGGTAAACCATCCAGGGGTTACAATGTGATAATTAAACACGAATAAGAAACAACTAAATAGACTAAAACAATACTATTGTTATCAGCTTTACAAAATGAGAAAGAGCTACAAATTACATGAGGATTACAACAGTTTTGAAGCACAAAGAAGCTGGATGATCCCAAATTAGATAATTTTCCAACTTATTGAAGAAAGAACTGAAAACTCAAACTGAAGCAAGGCCGATATAAAAATCTGCAAACAGAAAATGAATTAACAGCAAACTGTAGCACACCAAATTGTTCATAACTTCATCCTATCTTCACCAGTTGACATGAAATCAATTGCAACAGCTTCTAGGAGTAAAGGCACCCCTGTTCAAACACAAAAACTGCACCAAATCCTCCATATTTATTAATGCACGCATCCCAATATCATTTTGGAAATGTACGGCCTTCAAGAGGGGCGATTTTCTCTTTAAAAATTAGAAACACATTAATAAAATCTAAAACCTCTTGGAGAGGGTTGCCCAAGGCTTAGAATCATATAGATAAAATACCCATAATGAATTTCAAAACTCACAATGACTTATGAATGAATTTCTTCTACAGCCATATATAAACCAGCAAAGAACAAACTGAAACATTTGCCAAATTCTCCAACTTGTAGCTCAATATGTACTTCTGGATGAAGCACACTCTCAATCCACCATCTAGGGAACCGTAGTTACAGGCTCGAAGAATGGAGTGGAATTGCTAAGCTTTCCCTTAGCCAGATTCTAGATTTCAAACCAGCAACATAACTTTACAATATTTCCAAAGATCATCAGCTCTTCAAACAGTAGCAATATATAAGTTTCAATTGGCAAATGAAGCAACAAGAGACTCTTCAAATTCCAAGAAGTTGAATCACTTCAACTTCCAAAAAGGGATGCCACTTTAAGCATTTCACTTTTTTGAAATAATAAAATATTAATCAACCTCTTTTAAGTTCCTACTTTGCAACAATAAAGCATTTAATAATTCATTAAATGCACCATTGATTCCCTTGACCCCTTTTAAAAACAACATGAAGTGATCGTTCCTGGGTGGAAATTGATTGAAACATAAAAATGACTAAGTATAAAACTTAATCCATGGAGACCAAAGCCAAACTAAAACTAAACCCAGGATGACTTGAGAAGAAGAGATGATCTTACTTAAAAAAACATAAAATATTTGTAGCCCACTGCTATAAATAGTAAGTTCCATCAAAACAAAAAGAAAAACCCGAACACTGGCTGCAAAGGATTGAATTGCTGCTAGATAGATACTGCCAAAAGATAGACTTTGTAAAAATAGCAAACTGCTATAAATAGTAAGTTTGCACAACATCCTCTGAACACCAACTGAGCAGTATCTAAAAGAGGAAATCCTATTTTTCTACTTCAGCTTAGCCTATGGATTTTTGGAAATAGGCTAAATCCAAAAGAAGAGCGTAGGGCTAAAATGGGGACATTATAGTCCGCCCTTCCAAAATTGCTTGTCCTCAAGCAATGCCACCACACTCCAAGGAAACAATTTGATCCTCACTATGCCAAGTAGGATCCTAGGGTCCCAAATCCATCTCTGTATAGACCCAACATGCGGACGCTGCACCACTCTGATCACAAAAATATGATCAATATCCCAAGACTGCACTGCACTCCTCCCAAACACGTAGCTTAAACTGATTGTCCTGAAGGAACTAAAATCATCATCCTGCAGCATCTCATATCCTGTAAACTCTGAGGAATCAAAAACAACAATCCCATAATTTGATACATTCCTAAGAAAGAAGAGAAATAGTCTTCTCAACTCAAAAACATGTTCCTCATCATAACTCCTCATAACATCAAACAGAGTCAAATCAACATATATGACTCTTCCAACACTTCTTGCAAAGAGATGAGCAACTTCTTGCAAAAGACCCTCCATCACATCCTCAAAACTCCATGAAGATGTATTGTAATGTTCCCATTTTAGCCCTACGCTCTTCTTTTGGATTTAGCCTATTTCCGGAAATCCGTAGGCTGAGCTGAAGTAGAAAACTAGGATTTCCTCTTTCAAATACTACTCAGTTGGTGTTCAGAGGATGTTGTGCAGACTTACTATTTATAGCAGTTTGCTATTTTTAGCAAGTCTATCTTTTGGCAATATCTATCTAGCAACAATTCAATCCTTTGCAGTTCAGTGTTCAATTTGGATTTCTATTGTTTTGATGTGAACTTACTATTTATAGCAGTGGGCTATTTTTAGTAAGTCTAATTTTGGCAGTAGCATCATCAGAAATTCAGCTCAAGTCATCTTGCTATCCTTCAATTTCAGTTTGGCTTTGGTTATCTCCATGGATTAAGTTTTATACTTAGTCATTTTTATGTTTCTTAGTTGTACTCCCACGCCTAGGAATGATCACTTCATGTTGTTTTTAAAGGGGGTCATTAAGGGTCAATGGTGCATTTAATGAATTATTAAATGCTTTATTGTTACAAAGTGAAGTTGGACGCCTAAAAGAGGTTGATTAATTTTTTATTATCTCAAAAAAGTGAAATGCTTAAAGTGGTGTCCCTTTTTGGAAGTTGAAGTGATTCAACTTCTTGGAATTTGAAGAGTCTCTTGTTGCTTCATTTGCCAATTGAAACTTATAGATTGTTGTTGTTTGAAGAGCTGATGATCTTTGGAAATATTGTAAAGTTATGCTGATGGTTTGAAATCCAGAATCTGGCTAAGGGAAAGCTTAGCAATTCCACTCCATTCTTCTGGCCTGCAACTATCGTTCCCTAGATGGTGGATTGAGAGTGTGCTTCATCCAAAAGTACATATTGAGCTACAAGTTGGAGAATTTGGTGAATGTTTCAGTTTGTTCTTTGTTGGTTTATACATGGTTGTAGAGGAAATTTATTCATAAGTCATTGTGAGTTTTAAAATTCATTATGGGTATTTTATCTATATGATTCTAAGCCTTGGGCGACCCTCTCCAAGAGGTTTCAGATTTTATTAATGTGTTTCTAATTTTTAAAGAGAAAATCACCCATCTTGAAGGTCGTACATTTCTAGAATGATATTGGGATGCGTGCATTAATAAATATGGAGGCTTTGGTGCAGTTTTTGTGTTTGAATAGGGGCACCTTTACTCCTAGAAGCTGCTGCAATTGATTCCATGTCAATTGGTGAAGATAGGATGAAGTTATGAACAATTTGGTGTGCTACAATTTATTGGTAATTCATTTTCAGTTTGCCAATTTTTATATCAGACTTGCTTCAGTTTGAGTTTTCAGTTCTTTCTTCAATAATTTGGATAGTTATCTAATGTGGGATCATCTAGCTTCTTTGTGCTTCAAAACTATTGTAATCCTCATGTAATTTGCAGCTCTTTCTCATTTTATAAAGCTGATAATAGTAGTATTGTTTCAGTCTAGTTTGTTGCTTCATGTTTAACATTACATTGTAACCCCTGGATGGTTTACCGCCAGTGTGGAAAAAAGAACTTAATTCTCTTTCTTATACCCACTGTCAATTGAATCCCAACTCTTAAGTGGATGCCTGTCGCAGTAGACGAAGTGTTTTTAATTGTAGTCTTTTCCCCCCACTGTTTGGTGGTAGTGTGGAAATTCTCTTATGGTTGGGTATCCACCTAAGTACTTTCAATTCAACAATTAGCACTCCACCATATGTTAGCACCTCGCCTGTTAAAGGATCTTGAGTGCACATTCTTGGTGTTGAGTTTAGTCTCTCTCTTTCAGTTGTAATCTTTGTAATCTTTGATTCAATAGATCCTAGGGATCCTCTGACCATATGCTTGCCCCTCCTCCTTAAGTGGTTTTAGGGTGTATTCTTGGTTAGAGTTCTTTCATGCTACGTTTCGGGTTAAACTAACCTTAACGGGTGCTTGGTTACATTGTATTTGTTATTGAAAATATAGAAAAAATTTAAAGGGTATATTCTAGTGGTATCAAAGCAGAAGATCCTGCCATCCTTTGGATTAGTGCTTCATGTTTAGGCAGTTGAGTGATAGATATCTCCGATACTACATCGAAAGTCAGAGCAGATTCTAGTTCATCTCCTTGTGGTATCCAGAAGTTGGCAATTAGGCATGGCTAATGAAGAAGATATGAAACTGGCAGAGGCACTGTATATGGCTGGAAAGAGACTTGACAAAGAATTTCAGTCAAGAGAAAATGAAGAGAACATTCTTCATTTGCTAGAGCAATGTTTGAGACAAGTGAAGCCATCACCTTCAAATAAAATGGAGTTGGCACTAGCTCCTGCAGTGAATTCTTTGAATCAGCCCTATTGGTTGGGGCATCCTGATGAAGACACCAAGCTGGTGATTTCTTCTTGTTTCATGGAGATAATAAGAATTGTAAATCCCCATTTTCCCTATGATGATGAAACTATGAAGATCATATTAAATATGACAGTGGATAGTTTCCAGGATTTGGATGAAACTGGGAGTGGATTGTTTTCTAGAAGAGTTGTTGTTTTAAAAACATTTTCAGAAGTAAGAACTTGCATCCTTCTGATAGAATTGGAGATGGAAAATCAGATTTACCGTCTATTTAATTATCTCTTCACTTCGACTTGGAGTGAGCAGGAAGAGGATGTGTTTGCAGCTTTCATGAATGTTCCAATCTCTACAATTAAAGAAGTTGATAGTCTTCCTGAAAGTGCCCAAACTCTTCTCTTGGATGCTTATAAACATGAAGAGCAGATTTCTCCCACTGCTGAATTGTTAGTTAAAGAAATTTTCAGTCAATGTGAAGATAAGTTGAAACCACTTTTGAAGAAGACTGTTGAAAATAGAGAAGAGATATCTGAAGCTGAAGAGGATGAAAGTTGGAATTCGTTTGAAGACATTGAAAAAGTTCAAGGGGTATCCACAAATTTGCACTTATCTAAGCATTTTGTAGAAGAATGCAATATTTCAGTGGAAGCCTTGACAACTAGCGAAGTACTCTTGTTTTCTACAAAGGAGAATAGTGAGTTGGCTTGTGTTAAGAAGCCTCATGTTGAAGATTCAAAGAAAGAACTTTTGGAAACAAAGGTTGAAACAGAGATGCATGAAGAGTCCATAAGTGCTGATCCAAATGAGGAAGAAGTTCGGATAGTTGAAGATATGTGTTCAATCGGCAATTTGCTTCTTCACAATTCCAGAGAATGCTTGTTTGAAAATCAAGTCAAGGAGGAGAAAAAAAAAAGTTGAAGTCTCTTCCTACTTCAAAGCTGATTTGATCAATTATTTTGAATCATGTACATAGAAGACAACATGGAAGAGGAAGCTTCTAGTAGTTATAAGGCAGATTTCTCTTCGCTTGAAATCAAGCTAAGGCAAAAAGCTAAGGAATTGGAAGGCACTATGGATGGAATGCTGAAGAGTGTTCATCACATGCGAGACAAGTTGAGGAGTATAGCTCAAACCATTTTTGAAATCTTTATCCATCAAAGTGGTTCTACATCATCTCAGTCAGCATATGAAGATTGCAGCTCAAGTTCACACATTGCTGATAATGGTATTCAAATTTTGTCTAGAATTCATAGACATGTAGAACATTTGATTTATGATGTGTCTAGGGGAGAAGTTGTATGTTGCATTTCTATTGATGACATGAAGTCCATTAAATTTTCCTCAGAGGAAATTAAATATAGTCTTTTGCACATCATTCATGACAAAGACATAGTGTCCAATTTTGCTGACAAGGCATTGGAGTGGAATGAGCTTACCAAAGAAAAGTTGCAAGAAGTGCATGAGACTCTAATTGAAGCAAAGAATCAGATTTTTGTTGTTCAATATTCATGGGAGCAAGAAAACAAAAGAAGAGAAAAGGAGCTTCAAGAAATTCTTGATGAGCTTGATCTCATACAAGAAACATATGATTTGGAATGTTGTCCTGAGAGACCAAAGCATACAAATTCTCAAGTTTTTCAAGCTTTTGACAATCTCTTGTATGAAGAAGGTGCTAGTAAGGTTTATGTAAATCCTCTCTTTGAAAATGATGAGGAAATTGCTTCAGAGATTACTGAAGAAGGGGATTTGAGTTTGTCTTCCAGCATTGGAGAGTTGATACATGAGTTGCACGAAGTTGAATCTATTGCTGCTCCTAGTGCAACCATTCAACAAGAATTGGTAACTCTTGAAACACAAAGAATTGAAGGCATTCTTATTATTCATCAACAAAGATTTGATGTGCTTGTTGATGAAGGTTTAATTTATTTTTTGATGAGGATGCTTGTGGGACTCATATCATATTTTAGTTCATCACCATCTTCTGTTAGAGTGATAGATTTCAAAATTGTATTTGATGAAGGATTCATGGAATCTTTCAGGAAAATCATGTCACAAGATTCTGGATTCGATTTCTTCAATGAACATAGGTTGGTTGATTATTTTTTGGAGTTTCAAGAAGCATCAATTCAGATGGAATGAGAAAATCAGAGGATTCAGGTGAGAGCAGTTCTTCGTCTGAGAAATGGTTCTTCATTGTTGTTGGTTTGGGATCCTAGTATTATTCGGCAAGAAGGTAATATTGAAAATTCTAAAGGGAATAGACTAGCATATTATTCTCAGAATGTAGACTTTGTGATTATTTGCTTATGTGTTGGGAAATGTCTCCAATTGAAAGTTAGTATGTGGGATCTCAAGTATATTTATATGAAGATTGGTATGCATAAAAAGAAGGTTTCTTGGAGAGTTAAGTCCCAAAATTTTAGTCCTTTGACTGCTGCTACCTTCTTTTTTTGTCATTGGTTCTTTATTTCTTATCATAAATTGGTGTTCTGGGAAGGAAATATGATCAGAAGTTGGTTTATGGTGGCGTTGGGACCTTCAATAGGGGTGCCACCAGCCTTATTCAAAAGCAGATATGCTTATTTTGTTGGAGATTTTTCATATTGCAGTTGTTGTTTATTGTTTGGGATGTTGATTTTTCATAAATCAGATTTCAAATTGTCTAAATCAAACCTGTTACTTGGTTGGTGTTTCCATTTTTTGACCTTCCAATCTACTATTAGGACTGATATTGAGCCTCAAATGAGAAAAGGATTGTTCCAGAGCAGCCAAAATTCATGTATGGCATGTTCTCTAATGTTCAACAGTGGCCTCCTCTGTGTTTTCTCCTATACCAATGTTTGGGGCAGTGAGTTGGAAACTGATTTGGTTCACCAGTTAGAGACTCATGAGGTGAAAATTGTAAGTTTTCCTTGGAGTCATCTCAATTATATCAGTTTGTTTCAAAGAAGGCATTATACATCTTCATGGAGTTTTGAGGATGTGATGGAGGGTCTTTTGCAAGAAGTTGCTCATTTCTTTGCAAGAAGTGTTGGAAGAGTCATATATGTTGATTTGACTCTGTTTGATCTTATGAGGAGTTATGATGAGGAACATGTCTTTGAGTTGAGAAGACTATTTCTCTTCTTTCTTAGGAATGTATCAAATTGTGGGATTGTTTTTTTTTATTCCTTAGAGTTTACAGGATATGAGATGTTGCAGGATGATGATTTTAGTTCCTTCAGGACAATCAGTTTAAGCCACATGTTTGGGAGGAGTGCAGTGCAATCTTGGGATATTGGTCATATTTTTGTGATCAGAGTGGTGCAACGTCCGCATGTTGGGTCTATACAGAGATGGATTTGGGACCCTGGGATCCTACTTGGCATAGTGAGGATCAAATTGTTTCCTTGGAGTGTGGTGGCATTGCTTGAGGACAAGCAATTTTGGGAAGGGTGTCGGATTGTAATGTCCCCATTTTAGCCCTACGCTCTTCTTTTGGATTTATCTTATTTTCAAAAATATGAAGGCTAAGCTGAAGTAGAAAACTAGGATTTCCTCTTTCAGATACTGCTCAGTTGGTGTTCAGAGGATGTTGTACAGATTTACTATTTATAGCAGTTTGTTATTTTTACAAAGTCTATCTTTTGGCAGTATCTATCTAGCAGCAATTCAATCCTTTGCAGTTCAGTGTTTAGTTTGGCTTTCTGTTGTTTTGATGTGAACTTACTATTTATAGCAGTGGGCTATTTTTAGTAAGTCTAATTTGGCAGTAGCATCATCAGCAATTCAGCTCAAGTCATCTTGCTATCCTTCAGTTTCAGTTTGGATTTGGTTATCTCCATGGATTAAGTTTTATACTTAGTCATTTTTTATGTTTCTCAGTTATACCCCCACGCCTAAGAATGATCACTTCATGTTGTTTTTAAAAGGGGGTCAATAAGGGGTCAATGGTGCATTTAATGAATTATTAAATTCTTTATTGTTGCAAAGTGAAGTTGGACGCCTAAAAGAGGTTGATTAATATTTTATTATTTCAAAAAGGTGAAATGCTTAAAGTGGCGTCCCTTTTTGGAAGTTGAAGTGATTCAACTTCTTGGAATTTGAAGAGTCTCTTGTTGCTTCATTTTCCAATTGAAACTTATATATTGTTGTTGTTTGAAGAGCTGATGATCTTTGGAAATATTGTAAAGTTATGCTGCTGGTTTGAAACCCAGAATCTGGCTAAGGGAAAGCTTAGCAATTCCACTCCATTCTTCGGGCCTGCAACTATGGTTCCCTAGATGGTGGATTGAGAGTTTGCTTCATCCAGAAGTACATATTGAGCTACAAGTTGGAGAATTTGGCAAATATTTTAGTTTGTTCTTTGTTGGTTTATACATGGTTGTAGAAGAAATTCATTCATAAGTCATTGTGAGTTTTGAAATTTATTATGGGTATTTTATCTATATGATTCTAAGCCTTGGGCAGCCCTCTCCAAGAGGTTTCAGATTTTATTAATGTGTTTCTAATTTTTAAAGAGAAAATCGCCCCTCTTGAAGGTCGTACATATCTAGAATGATATTGGGATGCGTGCATTAATAAATATGGAGGATTTGGTGCAGTTTTTGTGTTTGAATAGGGGCGCCTTTACTCCTAGAAGCTGCTGCAATTGATTCCATGTCAATTGGTGAAAATAGGATGAAATTATGAACAATTTGGTGTGCTACAATTTGTTGGTAATTCATTTTCAGTTTGCAGATTTTTATATCGGCCTTGCTTCAGTTTGAGTTTTTAGTTCTTTCTTCAATAAGTTGGATAGTTATCTAATGTGGGATCATCCAACTTCTTTGTGCTTCAAAACTATTGTAATCCTCATGTAATTTGTAGCTCTTTCTCATTTTGTAAAGCTGATAACAGTAGTACTGTTTCAGTCTATTTAGTTGTTGCTTATTCGTGTTTAATTATCACATTGTAACCCCTGGATGGTTTACCGCCAGTGTGGAAAAAATAACTTACTAATTCTCTTCTTATACTGTCAAGAGGTGAATCCCCACTCTTAAGTGGATGTCTACCGCAGCAGATGAAGTGTTTTTAATTGTATTCTTTTCCCCCCACTATTTGGTGGTAGTGTGGAAATTCTCTTATGGCCGGTTATTTACCTATGTACTTTCGATTCAGCAATTAGCACTCCAACATATGTTAGCACCTCGCCTGTTAAAGGATCTTGAGTGCACATTCTTAGTGTTGAGTTTAGTCTCTCTTTCAATTGTAATCTTTGTAATCTTTGATTCAGTAGATCCTAGGGATCTTCTGACCATATGCCCGCCCCTCCTCCTTAAGTGGTTTTAGGGCGCATTCTTGGTTAGAGTTCTTTCATGCAACGTTTCAGGTTAAACTAACCTTAACGGGTGCTTGGTTACATTGTATTTGTTATTGAAAATCTAGAAAAAATTTAAAGGGCATATTTCAAAAACTCATGTTGTAAATTGGAAAATTTTGAAGGGAACCTTTTATCAATTAAATTTTACTTGCTTGACTTAGAAGATAGTCTTTCCATACTATGATATTCCAATGAAACTTATCTAATGATTCATTCTAAAAGGAATTTGGGACAAACCCTTGAAAAAGAGGTAAACCAACAAATAAAGAAGGAAGGATACCAACTTGACAATCTAAGATGTTAGATATATTCTTTCATCTTTGCACAGGACTATTCATAAAATATGATAGTACATTTCACAACTTTAAACTTCTAACATGAAACTTTCTCATAATTGAACAAAATTAATTTTATCTCTTTAGTTTCCGATGTTGAATCTTCACCTATGATCACCATATATTATCCACAAATTATTGGTGAGAGATTGGAACACTGGTAGAGTTGAGTCTAACACCCTTAAATATGCTCTCAAGATTTTTTTTGTAGCCCTCTTCCTAATGTGTCTTCCATTAAGATAAATAAGAATGGAGAAATCAAATCACACTAGCAAAGACCTCTTGAGTTTTTACAAAAACTAGATTGTAAACCACTAATGGTGATTGATAATTTTATGATTGAGATCAAATCCTTAATTATTTTTAGGAACTTTCCCCCAAAGCCAATTTTTTTAGCACTTCAATCAAGAAATCTAAAGAAACATGACCATACGCCTTCATCAAGTCCAACTTCAAAATAAATGTATCCTTCTTATTAACAACCATAGAGTGAAGCACCTCATGAATGTAAATAATAGATTTGATAATTTTTTCTCCCTTGAACAAAAACACTTTATTGCACTAAAATAATCTTAGGAATAAATTATTGCAATCTTAGTGCATTGATCTTGGAAAATATTTTTTAGAAAAAGTTACAAAGGCTAATAGGCCTAAAATCAACAAAGGATTTAGCTCAACCTTCTAAGAATGAGGACTAAAAAGGAATGATTTATTAATCTTTATGGTTCTAATGATGTTGTTGGAAGATCTTTCCTTCGGTGATGGATTACTGATTTATTTATTTTAACCACTTGCTCGTTTTGTGTAGTTTTTTTAATATGACTAAAATGAGTGGTTATAAATATGGGGCTCTATCTATTCTCTAGATAGATAATGAAAGAGAAGCATGGTAATATACATGCACAATAAATTAGGTATTTTTAATCTTAATCATGATCACCATCATGATCATATATCATGGTTTACATGGAGTAATCTAGGGGATGACTCTAATGGCTCATGTACAAATAACTTGGTAAAGTTATGTGGTCAATGCAAGATTTCTTTTAATTTTCTAGTTGTTCCCATATACTTATGGAGCCTTTACTAGATATTGTCCTTTTAGAGTGTGGTGTAGGAAAAGTGATCCTAGATCTAACTAGGATTAGCTTCTTTTCACTTTAGTCCACATTCGAACACAAAACCAACTATGATTGATGATTAGTTTGCTACCACAAGGGAGAGCCAATCTCCTAGGGTTTGTGTCTTTTTGAGTTGTAAAGAAGATAAATTTGATGTGTTTTAACAAGTCTACTTGACATAAACCCTAGATCTTAAAATGTAATTTATCGCATAGACGAAAATAGAAATTGACAAAGAGGAACTTGTGATTAAAATTTGAGGTTGAACTATAAGAACAAGGGTGTAGGTGCCCTAGACTTGAGTTGCTGCCTTTTTGGGATTTAAAAAATCTAAAATGTAGGGTATATTATACTATGTATTTCTTGTGACTATCTACTGACAAAACTTCTAGGTCTAACCTATACACATGAAACAAGGGGGAAATTTTATGCTATATAGGGGCTTGCCCAAGTTAAACCCCATTTTGGTGTTTCCACCTTCACGTACAACAAATGATGATGATCAAGAGGGGATGCCCTAGGTCGAGTAAAGGCCAAAACAATAATTGACTGAAATGATAAATGATAAATGGATAATGTTACCTTAGGCATGAAACCCTTGTCAAAGTCATGTTCACAACACAAGTCACCACAAAAGTTGATTAATGGATGCTTGAATTACTTGAAGGCCTATAGGAGGTTAGTACTCATAAAACACAATATAGATTGTTGTAGCTATAATGTAGAGGATAACTCATACATCTTCATAAAACTGGCATGATTGATCATAATAGCTTCTTGCACATAATTTCTTCCTACTTCCTAATGTCTTGCAAGCATGATCTTGATTGATGAAAGAATTATAATAATATTGCTAATTCTTCCCTTGAATCTACCTTGACTACTTTTAGGAAACTCAATTGCTCAATGGATTTTCTAGGATTTAAAATGGTAAAAAAGACTTGTATTTATATGTATTTCTTTAATTCTCACTAAATTAATTACTGACAACTGACAAATTAATTAAATTTCTAAATGTTAAAATTTAGACACTGACATATTTAAATTGGGGCTTAAATAGGATATACAAGGGTGCTAGCACCCTAGTCCAAACCTATTTTGGGTCTTTTAGTGTTGGTAAATGAATAGTAAATAACAATCGCCAATTTAATCCTAATTTTCCAAATATAATCATAAAATGGGAAAATTAAGAGCATAATTGGGTATAGACACATAAAGGGTAACTAAACCTAGTGTGAAATTGTTAAGGGTGACAATTTATGATGCTACATGTAGCCCCCACTTTAGTGAGAGTATGAACTTATGCTCATTCTCACATTAAAGTAAGGATAATCTAAGAAGGGTCTGCTTATCCAAATATTGGAGAGGTGGGATACATCAAATCTATGGGATGCGCTAGCCCCCAAGCTTAAGATCCTATGGCAAAACAATGTAAAGAAAAAGGAACACACACATGAGGTAGAATGCAACATGACAAACGCAAATCATACATGATGAAGTCATAAATCAAACACACAAAATACATAAGGAAAATACAATACATGAAGAAAACATGTAAAGTACACAAAGTAAACACATAGAAAACACAAGGAAAACAATAAGACATAATCAAACACAAACACAAAGATTAGTACTAAAAAGGATTTGATTTTGTAAGGTAGAGAGACCTCATTCTTAAATTTGTCTCAAATAACAAATTTCATCCAACAAAATGGTTTTCTCTTAAGGATCAACATGTTGTGTTATGCTAAATCACTCATAAGCTACATAGATCCACGGGTTAGAAAGTTGTGTTATGTTAGGTGTACATGAAATATGATGGATTTCACAAGGCTAGCAAGTTATATTATGCTAGTTAACTCATGAAACACATGGCTCCACTAGCAAGAAAGTTGGGTTATGCTATGTGGCCATGTAAAAATTCTAAAGTTCATGAATTAGTAATTTGTGTTATGCTAAATCCATAGACCATTTTTCCAATCACGCCTCAGGAGTGCATTAAATTTTAACATCATGGGGAATGGATAAATGCTTAATGCCATAGGGAAAAAATTGATAACCACACCTTAGGGGGCGTTATAAACACCACCACCATCAAAGGGGTATGTCAACAAGTCAAATCTCACAAGATGTCAATGAAATGGATAGGATGATAGCCCCCCTTAAAATTTTAATATGCTTGATATGTTGATATTTTAAGGAAGGAAAGGATGGAGAGGGGATCCTCGAGAAGGATACACACCTCCAAAAGTAGTTATCCTTACCCCCCAAGTGTAAAGGCAAGGACAACCATGATAGATACTACCATAATGCTACCATATTTATAGATGAAATATGGTTGCACGTAATAATGTACCACCATGAATGACAATGAGAAAACACATGGAGCTACAAATTTCACATAGTGAGGAGCAACACCATAGAAGAGGGTGATCCCACAATACCGGTTTATAATTTTTGGCCAAACTGGACACTGAACTGATTCTTTCTAACTAAATCTTCACTTTCGAGAACCTATAGTGGCTAAACCGTGAGGAATTTAAAGATGATGAAAACTAGTGATTTGTGACATTTTGTCTATAGATTCTAAATTTTTTTTTTTCAAAATTTTTGGAATCAGATTGCACTTCTTTTTCCATCTCCTTCGAAAACTAGTTTTTTCAGTAAACACCATTTTTAAGGAGTGATGCTCACCGTATACAACATAACTTTTTTCCCATGAAGGATAAAATTCTATTTTTTTTGAATTTAGATTTGTAACTATGATATCTAGTGCTTTTATTTGGTTTCATAGTGTTTATTGAATATTTTTTCCTTAATCAAGTTTTGAAGTCAAACCAATTACAATTCAGACATAAGCAGACTGTATACAACAAAAAAAAATTGTATTTATCGAAATTCAATTTTTTTTTATTGGATCAAGGACATCAATACCTAGACTCCACATATTTTTCAAAATTTTATTTTGATAATCATCTATTTTTCCACATGTGTGGAATAGAGAGCTTGATTTTCGGTGAAAAACCTATGTTTAATCAAACTAAAAAAATAAATACATAATAAAACCAAAACATATTAAAATTATATTCATTGGATAGCTCATTCCAAGGACTACCATCACCCAGTTGGGTATGTGAAGTCTCCTCCTTTTCATCCTCATCTCGAGCTTCGAAGGGAAAATTTCTGGAGATTTTTGGTGCCAGAGGGGGAGAAGGGGGGAAAAGGGGGGTTCTAGCAAACCCCCCTTTAACGCAATTAAAAAATAAACCCATTAAAGGGGGGCTCACTTGAACCCCCCTAGTTCTAGCAAACCCCCTAGTTCTATCGAACCCTTTAGTGGGTTCTAGTGAACCCTCCTGGTTCTAGCGAACCCCCTAAAGTGTTTTCCATCTAAAAATGCATTTTTCCTTCCTCAATGTAATTGTAAACCAATTTTGTGGGTTTACCCAAGAGAAATTATCATTTAAATTTATTAGGTGCATCAACACATGGGAGAGCACCAAAATCAATAATTTAAATATGTATTTTATTACTCAAGGCTTGACATTCATTGGTGGAATGACCATGCACTTGATAATATGTGCAAAATGAGTGATTTTTATGAAAATTCTTATTTTTTGGAGGAGGGAGAGTAATCAAGTGGGCTTTGAGAAGCCTCAAAAAAATATGCTCTTACTCAGATAGACGATAAGTAGTATGAGATAATTTTTTCTCTTGTGAAGAAAATATTGCTCACTTATTGTTGAAGTAAAAATATAGTAGATGATGGAGGATGAGATGTAGATGAAGGAAAAGATTGGAAACCTAACCCCCTTTTAGAAATGTGCGGTGTAGACTTCACATGATCCTTAACTCCTTGTTTCAGGTTTTCATTATATCCACCTTTGGAATAATTTTAAATCTAAGCCCATAACACTTTTCCAACTAAGATGGAGGAGGACAAGTCTTATTTAAATGATTATAAGAAGAATTGATTCTTTTGCAAGAATTAAAATCCTTTTTAAGTATTGAACTATTAATGTTAGACATTGCCAACACACGAAGGATGAAAGATAAAGAGCCCCTATCGCCATCATAGGATGATGTTTTTAGATTTGTTGATGTAGAAAAAGATTGAGCAAATGAAACACAAGACTCCTTAGGTTGAGATTGTGATATTTTTTACTCTTCCACAAAGGAGGGTGTAAAATATTATGAACCCCAATCTTCACCAAAGTGTTCATTTGAAGATGAAGCATTATTTTGATCATTATTTGTATTAAATTGCATTGATGTGACTAAAATATTCTTTGAATATTTGGGCTTTGTGGTGATATTTTAGACTCCCCATTGAAATTAGATGTAAAATTTAATGAACAATAATCATCATCCAAGAGTGCATTCATAGTATCATTATCATTGTAAGGTGATGGTTCCACTTTTGAAGATGAAATCAAAGTAATTAGAGAGTTAGAAATGTTATGTTTTGCTTTGACTTGTAAATTATAACTTTCTACATCCACTTTAATCGTATATACCTTGTTATTATATGCATACTTCATCTCGTGGTGAAGAGTAGATGAGACTCCCTTCATGGTATGAATCCACAATCTACCAAGAAGAATATTGTATGAGAGAGTATCTAGCATGACATGGATAAGGGTAGGTAAAGTCATGGGTCCTACCTTAATGGGTAACTTGTGATTTCCCCCAATGATTTCCTACCAATATTATCGAAGCCATGAATAGAAAGATTATCAAGTTTTATAAGATTCTTATCCACACCAAGCTTATCTAAAATATCAATGCTACAAACATTAAGACCCGATCCATTGTCAATAAGAGTACATCTAACCCCAATTTTATTAATGAAAACCAATATCATTAGAGCCTCATGTTAGTTTTAGATCTCATGTGGATATAATTCATGTTGAGTGAATGTGTAATATCCATATTTTTTGTCTGTATACAATAAAACAAGGCTGCTACATCATTTGGTTTTAAAAAGGTGATATATCAATCTTTTGCAAAGCCTCTTGGATCATCCCATGGTATGTAGGTGAAGTTTGAATTAAGTCCCAAAGAGAGATATTGATTGGGGTATTATGAATTTTCTCCACAAGATCATATTCGTTGCCACTATGTAGAGGAAACCAAGGTGTGAGGGGAAGAATAGGTTGAGGAAATGGAATGAAAGTTGGCATTTTCTTTTTTCTTTTCATTTCAAGTGTTATATGTGTGAGCAATTGCATGATAACTTGGCTTTTGCAACAAATTTAGGTGTGAATAGGTATTTTGATTGAGTTGCTTTGCAAAGTTGAGGATATGGCTAGGAGGCTTAGGTTGGTTTATAGGAGTTCTTATGATGATAGGAGGTTTAGGTTGATATGTAAGAGGTCCAATAATGAGAGGAGGTCTAATAATCAATTGTGGCTTTACAATTTCAATTGAGTTAACTACTTGTTGATGATCTTCTATCGATGGGGGATCTAATGATTTTAAATCTTCATCTATGCAAGCCACCTTACTATCATTTGAAGGAGGAACTATATTAATGATTACATCCTCTTGCACTACGATATCCTCCCAAGTATGAGAGATATTGGGAGAGGGACAAAAATGAATTCCATGATTAGGTAAAGTATCAATGATTACATCCTCTTGCGCCAAGATACCCTCACAAGTAGGAGAGGTATTGGGAGAGGGGTCAAAGAAAAATAACAAAATAGGAGACAGAAACTCATTTTCACATGCTTGTAAGAAAATTTATTGAAGTTGGATTAAAAAGTGTGACAATAAGACATTGATTATGACAAAACAATTTTTTTTGTAAAGAAAACATTTTTCTATGTTCACCAAAATAAACTAGTAATGTGTAGCAGAATCAGAAATTTTCATAATTGACTTCCAAAAGCTTAAATAGGATCTGAATAGAAACCACAAAAAGGGTTTCACACAAAAAAAAATGATGCCAAACTAACTAGACAAGGGTGTGGGTTCCCTAGACCAAAGATCCAAGATTTTAATAGTTTAAGAATCTAGAAACCAACTACAATGTTTGAGGTTTTTATGTTGCATAGGTTTAGGTAGATGGATACAAAAAAATTGTTGGAAATAGATGAAAACTTGATTTCTCCTATGTGAAACACACACATACATTAAATTTTGTATTTTTAAAGCAATGTAATATGTTTAAATGATGATTTTTCAAAATTTAAAAAGTTGTAATTATCTGGATTTATCTTGAGAATGTTAAAAAATAATACCTTTTGATCTTTTGAAATGAAAAACAATATGTAAATATTCTTTTTCAATGCTTTTTCACTAAAATGCACTTTGAAAAATGAAAGAACCTAGGATTGTATTTAGATTTCTCAATGAAATAACTCAAATCTAAGCCCTAATCGAATCTGAAATTAGATTCAAATTATTTTTCAACAATCACCAAGATCTTTAATGCTTAATGAAAAAAACAATGCAAATGCTTAATTTTGAGAATAATAAAAATGTAAATCTACAAAAATTCCTTCAAATCACCTAGGTTTTAAATCAATTTTCAAAAATTATGTTGTGAAAAATAAAAAATTGTAACTGTAGAATATATGTCAGGTTCACCAAAATGTGGTGGAGGAAAATTGATCCTAGATCTAACTAGGATTAGCTTCTTTTCACTTGACTCCACATCTAGACACAAAACTAACTAGGGTTGATGATTAGCTTGCTACCACAAGGAGAGCCAATTCCTAGGGTTTGTATATTTTTGAGTTGTGAAGAAGATAAATTTGATGTGTGTTTTAACAAGCCTACTTGACATAAATGCAAGATCTGAAAATATAATTTATCACATAGATGAAATAGAAGCTGACAAAACATTTATAGATCTTGAAAATAGTGACAAAGAGGAACCTATGATTGAAAGCTAAGGGTGAATTTCAAGGATAAGGGATGGGCACCTTGTGCTTGAGCTACTACCTTTTCGAGATCTAAAAACTCTAAAATGTAGATTATAGTTTTCTCTATGTTTCTTGTGACTGTCTAATGACAAAAGTTTTGGATCTAACCTACACACATGAAAAGAGTGGGAAAGGTTGTGTTGTATAGGGGATTTCCTTATTCAAACTCCATTTTGGTGGGTAAATGCAAGAAGATGAGTCCACTTCTAGTGGAAGTTTCAAACTTAGAAAAAAACCTGAAATCAGGAAAAATGAAATGGGATCCCATTATTTAGCAAACGAGATCTCATTTTGGTTTAGGGCACCAAGCTAGAAATGGGATCCCATTTTGTGGAAACGAGATCAACTTTTATGAAATGGGATCCCGTTTTTTTAAATTTAAATTTTTGGTTGGGTTTGTGCTTTGTTTTTTTGGTTCAGAGAAAGGCTTGAGGACCCAAACCTAAGCTTTGGACCTGGTTTGACCTACAACTTTAAGGTCATGTCAATGTCACAAGACTATAGTGACTTTGGGCATATGTCTGAAGACCTTTTTGGTAGAATTTTTTGATGAAATTAAAACTCATTATAGATGAGACTGTGTAGATTCAAAATATATAAAAAAAATTACAATTGGGTTATTTTTTCTATTTTTCAAATAATTTTTGATGAGATTGGTCCATAAACTTGAAATATCAAGGTTTTTTAGTATTTAATAACGTTTATTATTTTTTTTTTTGAAAAATGAATTATACATAGGCAATCTTCGGACAATTCTTTTCAAATTGAAAAACTTTCAAAAAATGATAAGTTTAGATCATCTTCTGCATGACGTACACGATGATGTTTCAAAATAACAAATATGGCCAATAAAAAATTAACAAAAAAATTACAAAAAAAATATCATGAGCATTCTTTAGTGTGTTACAAATCTTTTCCCAAAAGGATTTAGAAAAAATTAATTATTTAGGTCAAAATATGGATGGCATACACGTGCATGGTATGGTAAAAAAAAGGGTGACTTTTAAACAGTGTTTTTTAGACATGCCTATTGAAAAACAATTTGTATCATCTGGGTATTAAAATAAATTACATATTGGAAACTAGACTCCCAGTACTATATTTTATGATTAGTGACTTTTTTTAAGATTCTATCTCTAAGTGCTTCAAATTTTAAAGTCAAATGTGACAAATTCTGAAAATCTAGGAAAACACTTCCACTTTTTGGCCAAAAGGTGGACTCACTTCTTGCACACCCTGGTTTTTCCACCTCCATGTATAGAAATGATGATAATCAAGAGGATATTCTGTAGGTCAAGCAGAGGCCAAAACAATAATTGACTAAAATGACAAATGATAAATGGATAATGTTACCTTAGGCATGAAACACTTGTCAAAGTGATTTTCACACCATAAGTCATCACAAAAGTTGATTGATGGATGCTTGAATTGATTGAAGACCTGTAGGAGGTTAGTATTCACAAAACATAATAGATTGTTGTAGCTAGCATGTAGAGGATAACTCATACATGTCGTCATAAAAATGGCATGATTGATCATAATAGCTTCTTCCACATCATTGCTTCCTTCTTCCTAATGTCTTGCAAGAATGATCTTGATTGATGAAAGTGTTGTAATAATGTTGCTAATTCTTCCCTTGAACCTATCTTGACTAATTTTAGGATGCTCAATTGCTCAATAGATTTTCTAGAATTTCAAATGGTGAAAAAGACTTGTATTTATATGCATTTATTTAATTCCTGCTAAATTAATTATCGACAACCAACAAATGAATTCAAATTTCTAAATGTTAAAATGTCAAAACCAACATATTTAAATTGGGGCCAAAATAGGCTGGATAGGGGCACTAGTGCCCTAGTCTAGACCTATTTTGGGCCTTTTAATGTCAATAAATGAATATTAAATAACAATCCCCAATTTAATACTGATTTTCCAAATATAATCATAAAAAAATAAAACTAAGAGCACAATTGGGTCCAAGAACATATTGGGGAGCTAAACCTAGTGTGAAATTGTCAAGGGTGACAATTTATGATGCTACATAGAGAAATTTCCTGTACATTTTTTTAACATTCCTTAATGTCTTTACTAACTTATCAACCTATGTTAGCCCATATCTTACATGTCTTAAATTTTGAGGCACATCCTTCACATCACAAAGGCTAGATCAATTGTTGTAATAGTTCCCTCCAAAGTGCATCCTACTTCCTCTGCATTTATGGCTACTAGCTAGCTAGATTTTGTCATTGCTCATATGATGCCACCATCATGGTGTTTTTCCAAGCCATAACCACTTTGGAGGTTTAGCCCTTTACTCTTTCTTTGTAGTTGAGAGTTGTTAATCTTTGATAACAAAAGAAAAACTATCAGCAACCATATTGCTATAGGATCACAAGTTAAAACTAAACTTCACTAGCTCAAGATTGGTGAGTTGGAGTTTTCAAGGATTTTTTCCAAGGTTTTGCACTCCTATCATACTTATAAAGCTATAATAAAACAAAAAATATTATCATCTTTGACTAAACTATCTAGTTTTCTTTAGGCTTTCTTTTTCACTATGAAAGGTCTTCAAAGCTCATGAGGCCACTCCTAAATGGGACACTACTTTGTGATAATGATTAAGTGTTGTTCACTACCAAGTCTCTTAGTTCTAGTAGGTCTTATATGATTAACTTCTCGCCAAATATGGAAGTTGTTTTCCTATGGCTAATAATAATTCCCTCGATTGAGATAGGTTTCCCTATGGATTATATAACTTCTCTTTGGGAATTGACTAGTGAAGATCTTCATAAATTTTATCTTGAAGCTCTTTATTACATTTCCTTAGGAAATCTTATAAACAAATGGAATATAAATTTTATACCTAAATTTGGTGACCCCAAGCACATCTACAACTAGATATCGATCACTTTTCTTAGTTTCTCTTATAAAATTATTGCCAAGGTGTTCACTCTAAAGCTTCACTATTTTTTCCTCAAATTTTAATGTGTAAGAAAACTAGATTCATAAAAACTAGGTCTATTCTTGATAATATCATTGTGGTCTAGGAAGGAATGGAATGGGCCAAACATTCTTAGCAGCAATTTATGTTCATTAAGATTGACTTCGTCAAATTTTATGATCACATTGAGTGGCCATTTTTCCTTGATATAACTCAAGCTTTAGAATTTGATCCCTAATTGCATGTTTAGTAAAAAGTTATTTGTCAATGCTTTTATGTGCATTACCATCAATGGCCAACAATCTCTTTCATTTGAAAATTTTTTATCCACCTATTAAGGTTATTGTTTGGCTCTAGCTCTCTATGTACTTGCTAAAGAAGGCTTTAGCAATCTCTTGTTTAATGTCATTTCATAGAACCTAGTTAAAGGCATTTCCATGCCTAATTCCACAACATAGCTTATAAATGGTCACTTTACAAATGATTATTTCCTATCTCTCTTGGAGGAACAAAATAATATCAACAAGCCCTATAATGCCTTGATGTCTTTTGTATGGCTTCTAGGTCTAATATTCAATGGCACAAAACTAAATGTTATAGACAATTTATTTTAAATAAACCTTGTATATGGATGTTTTTGGATTTGGTTGTGTAGATTTTTTCATCAAAAATAAATCTAAATCTAGAAACATCTATATACAATATTACGATCTATGAAAATTTAATGGCTTTAATTTAAAAACAAGCCTACCTAGCTCAACTCTTATAGCTGAAAATAGATTGATCATGGGATTTTTAGGTTCCTTGGGATTCATTTTTCCTTCTAACTAGTGGCAAGTGGTTATTGTCAAAATTGAGAAAAACTAGCTTTTTGTATTACTAAGCCCCTTTCCTTGGTAGGGAAATTTTTGTTGTGCTCCAAAATTTTAGTTGTTACACATCTTTTATTCTTCCTATTGATTTCCTTCTAAAGCTTCCTACCTAAATGTTACAAAACTTCAAATGGAGTTTTCATGGTCCTTCATTCATAGTACTAAAGGCTTCATCATATGGCTTGAGATTTCAACTATCTCCCTCATGATTCTTGAGGACTAGATTTGATTGCAATCCAATGCTAAGGATTAGCATTATGTGCCAAATGGATAATCAAATCCCTTGAATGAAATGAAGATAAAGGACTTTTATTTGAAACTACATTTCTAATTAGATTATGTGCCAAATGGATAATCAAATTCCTTGAATGAAATGAAGATAAAGGACTTATTTGAAACTACACTTTTAACTAACTAGCATCAAGATTAGGTCTTGGTCTTCATACAATTCTTATATTGAAGGAACCCATTCATATTCAATAAACTTTTCCTAATAAAAATGTATGGAAAGCTTGAGAGGCCATCAAAGCTTTAATAAAAGTATCTAATAAAAACTTTAATAAAAGTATCTAAATAATATTATTGTGATGTTATCCATAAAATGAACACTTTTACATTGTACAAAATTGCTGAGTGAAAGGTGGCGTTCCGAGAATAATGATCATTATTACATGTATCTCAGTATATTTCTATATATCTTTGAAATCACATAGAGCATTTCCCTGCTCCTCGTCTGTCTCATACTAGTGGGATTATAATATGTTAGAAATAATACAACATTAGCATTCCCTGCATATTTTTCCCAACAACCACAAGTGATCAATGAAAAGCAAATATGGATCTAAAAATAAAATCGAAGGCACGAACGAGTAAGAAAGCCAGGCAAACGTAGAGAATGTGGTGATATGACGGAAAGAATGAAGGTGACCTTTCCCAAGAGATGGAGGATTGAGCATAGCTTAGATCCTTGACATGTTCACATCCTTGAGAACAATATTCCGCTGTTTTGAGATGGGAAAGTATTGGAGGGAATACGTGTTTGTGAGAATTCTCTCCAATAAGAAGATCAGAATGGCCAAATCCCTCCACTACTACTCTTTCATGGTGGAAATCTGGTTGATGGAGCTTCATGAACTGGTTTGCAAGGAGAGAGGTCTCTGAAGTCACAAGAATGGACCTCCCACCAGATATATACATGGTGGGCAATGGCATCCTCTCTGGATGAATGAGAAAACTGTTGTTTCCTTTTGAATCCACGATGTGACCTGCAATGCAAATTGAACGAAGATGGGGGAAGTCCGCCATTGGGAGACGAGGCAATGCTTTTTTGTAGAGCCAATGGTGCATGGTGCTAGATACGTTGTCATGCCACAATGTGCTCCCAAAGATCCCAGAGAAGACTTCACATTCATCTAATGTGCATCTCTCTGTCCGAGGGATGACTTTGGCTATGGACTTGAGGAGCTTGTGTCTCCATTCTCCTTTCGAGTTCTCAGACATTTCAAGCACTGTCTTCTTCCCCAAGATTGCCATTGAAATCTGCAGCAGAAGTTGTACAATGAGACTTTTTTTTTTGGGTCTAAAACAAATTTGATAGAACATTGTTCACCAATTAGCTAAACTTTAAAATCTGACTTAGATATTTATCTCTTATTGAATTACCAGTATAACCAACAAGATGATGCACTATAAATAACCAGTATAACCAACAAGATGATGCACTATACTAGTCAACAACAAAATAAGCTTAATTTGGTTTAAACAACATATTAAGCTTAATTTGGTTTAAACAGCATATTGTTAAGTATTGAATTGTTTAGGTGGCTCATCTAAAATTGCATTAACTTCTATGTAAGTCCTACTCATTAATGCAATTTCATATGAACTACTTAAACAAATCAAAGCTTATAATATGCTCTTTAAGCCAAACCGCTCACCTCCACAATGATTCCATGAGAAAAATTCCATCCAAAACTTCTCAGATGGAAAGCTGTAACTGAACTTCTTTATCATGAAGTCTTTGTGGATGTGTGCTTATTGTTTGTATGCTTTTGTGTAAATAATGCATGCTTATATTGATTGTCTTGGTATTCCTCCTGCATGAACCTCATTGATTTTTGTAAACTCAATTGAAAGATTGGACATAGTATACATCAAAACATTTTCTTTCTTTCGAGATTTCCATGGTCCAAGATTTATATGGTGATGGGAAATAGATGGTATTAGAGAACCTACGGGCATCAGCGGAAGCATGAGCTTGATGAATGCAGAAGTTGTGACCTTGAAAAACATTGATGAGTTCGTGCAAACTAAAGAAGCAACATTATGAGCTGATATATGGCCTCCTAGTAGTGCCATATGAATTGCAAGGCCCCCAACACAGTGTGCAATCACATGGACCTTGATATCAGGCCCGTGTATCTCTGTAATCCTTGCCATAGCTGCATTCATAGGAGGATGAAATGAGAATCACCAGCATGGATTAGAATAAGAGCCCACTGCATCTTACCCAAAAACAAGAATAGAAATGCAAAAACAGATTTGGGCAAATGAACACCTGCTGGGATATCAAAGCTAGCAATATCTTCAATTGTGAATTCGTTGGATGAATGTAGAGGGTGTAAACGATTTTGTAACAACCATGCTTCGTATCCTTCATCAAGTAAAGTTCGGACTAAATCCTTGGGCTCAGTAGGTAGACAGAAACTCTCTGTTGAATGCCCATTTAACAATAGGATAGGATAATTCTTTGTAGGACAATCAGATCCGTTGCTCTTTGAAGTACATTTCCATTGTTTACAGCTGAATAGAAACCCATCACCTTCACATACATTAATATTCCATATTAGAAACAAATGGAACTCTTGAAGAATGAAAGTGCCAAACTATGATAATGCAAACATATCAAAGCAAAGAATTCTAGAAATAAAAATGTTGAATTCGGGAATTGAAGAAATGATTGTTAAGTGAGGAGAACTAAAGAGAATTTTTTCAAACAAATCTTCTCATCCGATCTAAGGAATTGTCAAAAAGTGAACAATTGAGAATCTAAAACAGGGGGTACCTCCAGCAAAAGTGCCCTTTAAAATCATAAAACACCCCTCCTTACCTGCTGTTATTTCATGCAATACATGGCATGGATAGTTATGTTGCTTAATGGTATCATAAACATTTGACAAAACTTCTCGAGGTCTCTGTAGAATGTACGTTCTGAGAAGGCTTTCCACCAATAATGATACAAACATGCCTTTGAAATTTCCTCTCAAGGTGATCAAACTATGTAATAGCCCAATTGCGGATACTTTAAGATCACCCTCCAACTCAACCAGGTCTGCATTAAAATTGGCTGCCCTATAATTCTGATGGTTCCAAGTAATCTGACGAAGTTTTACATGCAGTGTTGTTGATTCTTTCCATCCAAAGCAGCAGAATAAGAATGGGTGCATCGTCTTCTTGCCTTCCAAAATGTATCTGCTTGGCAAACATGAGTCAAAATGGGGTTTTAAATGTACACATAGGGATTAAAATGAGTTCTAAGTCTAACTGGAGACGCAAAAGTTTATTGTGTATAGAAGCTTGCAATAATGTGATTGTCATTGAACATTGGAGAAATTTGTATTAATTAAAACACTCAAGAAAAATATAAGTCTAACCATACATACCCAGCTGGATACAAGTTGAAAATGTCATACCTTGCCCCTGAAGCTGATGAAAGAAGAAGATGGTAGTGCATATACTGAGTATAAGGTGTTCGAGGGTTTAGCCAACACATGTTGACGGTCCCATCCACTATGTAAAGATTATCCTTATGGAGGGATTTCATTTGCATGTACCCTCCAACTTCGCCTCTCAAAAGAGGATGATCATCTCCAAATCCTCTGCTTTTGCATCCTAAATCCCTTGAACCCCAAGGATTCATCTTAAACACAAGATACAGTGAGCATGGCATACCTCCTAGTTCCCCATTCATGGATTCCTTGAAAGTTGGACCAGTAACTTCCTTTTGCATTTGTCTTCTGTCATAAACTTCAGGCTTCTTGATGAGTCCATTTAATACAGGACTATGTAATCCTTGCCTATCCTTTGCATATGCAGTTTCGACAATTAATTTCTCATCCTCTTGTCTCTTCTGCTTAGAAACTTTTGAAGAAACTGAAATTGGGTTTCTACCAATTGGAGTATTGATTATCCTTTCAACATCATGGAAGTGGATTTTAGCAGAAAATTGTGATTTCATTGATGCTTTGAATTTGAGAGCATCGACTACAAGGCCGACAGCCACATACTCTGCAACTGTTGAGATTGTCAGAGATGGATTAAGGCCCACGGAACAAGGAATCAATGAGGCATCACATACATATAGACCTGAATGCACTGCAAATCCAGGTTTTGGGGGAGTTGCTTGAGATTGTGAAGAATTAGTGTAAGGATTAAAGACTTGTCCAGATGGGTTTGCAACACCCAGGGAAGGATCATGAGCTGCATTGCATCCCCCAAGAAGATGAACTGATGTGCTACGAAACCTGGACATAAATAAAATTCCTCCCAAGCGCTTGGCAAGCTTCTGAAATGCTTTGACTTTCCGAGGAAGTAGCGTGTCCTGAGGAGGACAGAGTTGGATACGATCTGTTATATTATCTAGTGAAATTTTTCCATCCCCGTTATCAAAGCCCATCATATTCAGAATCAATGCTTGGGAATCCATTGTTCTAGTTAGGTGTTTAAATGTTTCTATAATACTCTGCAAAAGCGAGTGGCCATGAGGCCATCCATAGCCTCCTATTCTTCTGACTAGCAAATAAGGATAAGCTGTAGGAACGATTCCACTCTGCGTCAACATAATAACATAGAATCATCACTAACATTCTACTCAAATGTAGAATACATTGATGATTAAGAATTAGAGAAATTTATTGTATCAACACTTGAAAGTTTCTCGTCTAAGAATTATCACCAACCTGTATTGTGAATCCAAGAGAAGAAGTGTAAGAAGTTGTAATGGCTGGGCCTGGACGATCTGCCTTAGCAGAGTAAGCAAGTTCCTTCATATTTAATCCATAGCCATTTAATGGTGCAGTACTTCCTGCTACATAGGCCATATTGTTTCCATTGCAACTTACTCCCAATCCTAGCCTTTCAGAAAGCCCAAGGCCTCTCTTTCTGGACTGGAGTAGGATCTCTGCAGTGCCCAACACTCCAGCTGCAGTAAGACACCCACTATGTAAGATTTTTACAAAGCCAATTAATATAAGATTCAATGTCTATTATTAATTTATAATATACACACGGAAATTTATATCTATGATAAATGATAGCCAAGCATTTTTCTCTTACGGCATTGTATCATTATTATCCTTCAGAAAGCCAGATCTTTGCTGCATCTCAGAACGTTAAGTCATAATAGTATAAAGGTGGGAGTTTGGAAGAATAGATGGAAAGACAAGATACCAGAGAGAATCACAAAATCTGATGACAAATATTGCAATTCGTCCAAATGTACTCGCCATCTTCTCTTTGGTCTTTGATCCATGCCTCTGCAGCAGCAAGTTTGAAGACTTTCGTCCAGATTTTCCACAATGAATCGAACTTGGCATTCAGTTTTTATCTCACAGCCAGCCTGTAAGACCAAATACAGTGCAAAATCATGCATTACAACCAAAATTCAAAGAAAATCTAAAATTGAAACAAAGAAAAATTCAATCCAAAAGTGAATTTTTACCTCCAATAAGCCTACATAATTATTAAAAGTCCGTTGTAAAAATGGAATCTTGAAGAATATTCTAATGGAATGAGAAATAAATTACACAAGCAAGTTATAGTTTAAAGCAACCAATCAGATTACAGGAATACAGACATATTTAAATTCTAGAAACCCAAACAGGAATCAAAATACAAGTACAAATACTACATATCCTTATCTTAAGATTCAAAATAAACTAGAAGATAATTTAAGGTCTCCATGAAATAGTTAAGCTACTAAGAACCTAAAAATAGATTGTATATACAAAAACCAAAGATAACTATCCACTCTAAAGGTCAATTTGATCAGAGCGAAAGTTCGAAGATGTAAGAAATATTAGACCCATAACAATAACTTGCCTCAATGGCCAAGGCAAGATAGTTTTTGTCTGTAGAACCCTTGGAATTGTAAGGACATCCAGATAGACAATTTCCACAGGCCATGCAAGCATTCTGATGCAATCCTGCTGAGCTTTCACCCTGGTTGAACTTGATACTTGTTAGAATTGGATCTAAAGTGCTTTCCTCGATCTCCCCTGAAATATCTCTCATAACTTTCGAGCTCGGAAATTGGTGGGGAATTGGTTCTGGCTGTAACACCCTTGTTGCTCTGTCCTGGGAAGAACTCCAACTCCCTTCCCATTCTTTTGGCCATCTCGGATCTCGCCTTGCACGCATTGGTGTTGGGGCCATGACACCTGCATTTATCAGAGACCCACCTCCCAATCCTGAGCATACCATCGCCAGAGAGTCTTCTTGCTTAATTACCTGTTCCAGAATTCATAAATATGATTAGGGAAGAAAAAAAGGCCCGAATTCTTGTCAAAGCTTTGAAAAGCTATCTACAACCCTTGTGATTGCAAAATTTAAAATGAAATCATACAAACCATGAAAACAAGCTTTGGCAAGAGAGTCCTGGAAGGCCTAACTCTAATGCAGTAAAGGATTAATCACCTTTCTTTTAAAATTAGGCACAATTACAACTACTGATACTCCAGTCAAAGCAAATGACAATCCTAAGCCGAAACTATCAAGCAGGCTTAGAGAATATTGATTATGTCCATAAGAACAATCTTATAAATAATTAGTTACACTGACAGATCTTTAACCAGTCTTAGCTCTGAAAAAAGCCGCAGTATTTTTTCTCTGTCATCAAACCCACCTGGAACAGTGCACTTTTGCTTCCATAGCATCCCAAATTTGGAGTTTCAATCCTAGTAGCAAGCATTGCTTGAAGAGTACTTGTGGGAAAATCTTCTGCCTCATATTTTCTTCCTTTTTCAAGCAGACAAACTTTCAGGCCAGCCTGAGAAAGTCTGCAAGCAGCAACGGATCCCCCATATCCAGAACCAACAACAATTGCATCATACCCATGCCCACTTCTACTCATCTCATCATAACTATTACACTTTATTCCATTCAATTGTGAATCTTCCTTCATTTGAAAAATTTCACAATATTCACAATCCAATCCAGTTCAATTCAGATTAAATTGAACGTCCCACTTTGAATAAACTTGCTTGAATTCATCTATATCAATAACTTTTAAATTTCTTTTGACGTGGACTACAATATATTATGGAAATTTTTCAAGAATACTAAAACGCCCAAGCTTTGGTTAGAACAATCATTCTATTCAAATGTTGAGCTTTTATCTATTCTAACACTGGCTTGGGCTTATCAACTCTGCTTATCATCTAGTAGTAAACTGGTGGGAATTTATCGTTGTCAGTCAACTTCGATTGTAACAGCTGATTGCCGGTCGAGAATTCCCAGGCATCGTATGAATCAATGTTTCGATTCAATTACCGGCTTGCCAGCTAATAAACCACAAGCATTCTATGAATCAGCCAGATATCGTTTTCTCATATAATTCTGACTCTAAGAGCTGCTTGCCGGCAAAGAATCCCCAAACGCTCTGTAAACCAGCTTGCATCTTTTTTTCTTTTCTTCTTCTGTTTTTTATAGTTTTGATTCTGAGAGCTGTTTGCCGGCCAAGAATCTCCCAAACATTCTATGAATCAGCCTGCATCTTTTCAGTAGATAGTTTTGATTCTAAGAGGTGCTTGCCGGTTAAGAATCCAAAAAAACAAGCTTTGAAGCAGCATCCGATACGAATATGTAGAAGTTTGTTTACAAGAACGATGTTAATAAAACAATTGTGTAGGCTACTCCCTCTTTCTGAAAATACTTCAGAATGGTTCAAACTTCCTTATTAGACGGACGTTTTTTATTTGTGATTGAAGGGTATCCCTGCAATCCTGTCCAGTATCCAATCCATCTTGTCTTGGTCTTAATTTTTTGTCAAGTTGGGGTTCAGGAAGGGGCGAGCTGAGGTGAGACTATCCATAGAGATGCACACAATCACCCACAAACCACGTGCATCGGGCAAACCAAGGTCTCGGAGTCGAATCTAGAACCAATGGAGAGCAAACCCATGGTCCAAGCCAACTCCACTACCCAGTTTGATGTTGACTTCTATACTTATTACCCTTTTTGGCATTTTTAGAATCTTTGAATTGTCTCCCGATGTTGACCTTCTATACTTGTATTTGTAGAACAGGTTGCAGCCTAGGATTGGACCTTCTATGGAAATGAATCCTTTTAGGGTCCATAATATCAAGCGATCTATTTTTTGGTCTATAGATTGCTTATAGTAATATGAGACTACCTTGTACTTCATTCAAGATGCACCTAACTATGCTACAAATGAGGCATACATACCCTACCCCCTAGAGGATTCAAGGTTCAATGCATATTCAAAAATAATAATAATAATAGTTTTTTATATTATCATTTATGAAATAGTGTTATACATATTTACAAAAAAATGGGTGTAAAGTCACATTCTGAAAGTTTAAAAGAGACAACAACTCATATCAAAATATAAAAACACAATTACAATAAGTCACTATGTGGTGAGAGCAAGAGCAGAGGGAGGAGGAGGTGGGTCTTGGTCATCCAGTTTAGCCCATACATCAGCAGGGTTTGAAGTGTCCATGAGAGGGTCTCAACCATCACTACATAATAGTAATCAATTGAGGAAACTTGGCAAAGTCTGGCAAGCCAGCAGTCCCACCACCAAAAGCCAAGGAAGAAACTAAACAATGGCTAGTGGATATGGCTATCCTTGCTAAGCACAATCTCTTCTAGAATGAGGCAAAAGGCCTAAGAATAAACATCCCAATTGCCACTAACAGATAGGCTGCACCCTCAATGATGCTGATAAGATGGAGATTGAGCTTGCTGAAAGTGGGAATCAAAATCTAGGACAATTTAAATTCAATGTTCATAAATTATAGTTGATGCAAAAACATCTAGAGGTGTAAAAGTAATCTTGCATCACACAAAAAAAAGAAAAAAATTATTTTCTATTCAGTTTGGCAAATACTCATGAAATTTATTTTCCTCTAAAAATCCCTAAAGAATGGTCTAAAGAATGGTCTAGAACATCAAACGTTTCCAGAAAAACTAAAAATAGTAGCACCCCTATTTTTAGAAAGTTCGTGTGTGTGCATGTATGGATCTGAAATTTTACCTAAAACTCCATAATTGAAAAATGAATATTGCACATGTATTTTGAGGTCAAAGTCAAGTCTTGATTTGAAGTTATTAAAGATCTAAGTTTTTTAAAATTTTGAAAAAAAACCTTTAAAATTGAGTTTCAAACAATCAAATGAGGCTTGGAAATTCAAGAAACCAGATAAATTGAATTTCAAAGGCGTAGAGCATTCCAAATCCTATAGTTTAACGAAAAAAGCATTCGATCAAAAACCTAGATCAAAACTTATGACTCTCACAAGTTGAACTGTTTTTGGTGATGGGAGTTACATTTCCAAAACATACAAGGAGGCACTTAAGGACATTTATGACATGTTTTTGGCATTTCCAAGGTAGGGAAAAGGGGAAATGAAAATGGATCCTTTTACAGTCCACAATACCAGGCAATTTGTTTTTGGGTTTACAGATGACTTATAGTATATAGGACTGCCCTGGACGATCTGTTTTTGGGTTTACATATGACTTATAGTATATAGGACTGCCTCGTACTCCATGCAGAGGCACCTAATTATGCTACAAAAAAGGTAATACACTACCCTCTACAGAATTTGAGTTTGTGACCTCTCTTTCAAGAATACAAATTTTTCACCATTAGGCCAACTCAGATGTACTAGATTTGAAGCTAAAAAGAATGGTAGCTCATGAACAAGGAAGGAGGTGAAAAGACAGTACTAGATTTGAAGCTAAAAAAAAGACGACTCCTCCAAAAGAAAGGAGTTGTAAGCAGTAATGTGGTGCAGCTTGTTGAGGGTTTTCTCATCTATTTTGTTTCAAATTTTCTGTTTATATTGAAAGATTATTCTGAATCAATAAATTCATATATTTGAAGATGTTAAATCTCTGTATTACAATAATTTTCAAATACAAAGGCAAAGTGTTATTTCGGAGGGGAGTTAATATGCAGGCTTCTATGATTTCTGAATCTGTCTGAACGATAATAGCGTGTTTGAAGAGCATTTCGAAGATTAAATAATTGAAAAATTACATCAACAAATAATTCAGCCTTCTGTTCCAATTAACCCAACAAATAATCCAGCTCTTTGTACCAACTCCTTCCTTAGCTGCTAGTTTCTGGTTATGATTGTTTTACTGTTACAATTTGATTGTTCTCTGTTTCTATTATATTTGCTAAACTATTGTGTCGCTGTCATGGCCAGTTACTCTCTGTTTCCTTGACTGCTGGCTTAAAAGATCATGGAGAGAACAGTTATTCTCTGTTTCCCTGACTGTTTGCTATGTTTTTTTTTCCTTTCAAACATTTGAGTGAAGAAAGCACATTGGATCAGAGAGAGGACGGAAACTCTTTAGGAAACTACTTTTCTTAGGTAGGGCAGACCTTAAGCTAGAGTTTGGGTTAGTAGAGCATGATTTACTGGTAGAGCATGAAGAAAGGATTGCATTTTTGTAATAACATACTTCTTAATTGACATTAGGGGAGAGAGGTTCATGGTGGAGCACCTTAACTTCGTGTTTCTCAAAATTCTATGTGGAAATTTCAAATCACTCTCAATTTTATACAATAGTTTATTTGGCAAACTCACATGCTTCTATATTTTGTTTTAGGGTCACATCATCAAATATGATGCCAAGTCAACATGCTTTTTTTGAGGTATCCAAAAAGGCCCCCAAAAAAAGTGAGACCGATAGTGGTGCACTAAGTCATGTTTTATTGGTGCGCTGATGTGGCATCACATGATTTGTCAATTTGTGTACTTTATGGATAAAAAGTGTTTTGTAATTAGATATTAAGGTGCTCCACTATGGGGCTCACTAAGGGCTACTTTTATCCCCACTATTGGACCCCGCTCCACTATAGGCCCCTCTCCCCTATCTGATAGTCATTTAATAGACTGCTTGGTCATAATTGCTAGAGTTTAATACCCAAAAGTAGTAAGATGCCTTCATTTGTGTATCTATGGTGTGCTATCCTTAGGAGAGAGTGATGAGTGTTTCTTTATAATCTTAACTTTGATCATTATATACAATATCTTAAGTTGTATAATTGTAATAAAATAAAAAATAATTAATAATTTAAAAACTGAGAATAAGTTTCAAATTTAAATAGTTCAATAGTTAGTAATAATTATTTGAATTAATAATTGGAAAGAAAGGTGGGTGTTCCACCAAAATGTAATAGAGGTGGTTTTTTATGTTCTATCATTCCAAACCACAACTTAAACAATTTTAGTGTTTCTATTTATAAATTAAAAAATTCAACTTATTTTATTCATTTTTAATGATAATTCTTAAAATGTATTTTAAAACTCTTATAATTTATCATTATTTTAATATCATTTTATTTTTAATATTTTGTTGATTGAATATTCTAATGATGAAATTAGCATACCCATGGTAATTCTCATTTAATTTTGGGTCTATTTGATGGGATGACTTAATACAATTATATATCCACATGACACACTCTATAATGCTAGGTTTGGCTTACAACCTAATGTAAGAGCATCTATGTTCACAAGAAATCCCATATCACCCAAAGATGGGCTGAGAATAATTTTGATTTTAGTGTTCATTTTTTAAGAAATGTCATGTTTGAATGAGTCTATGAGATCAAAGCAATGTTCAAATTGACTTTGGTAGCAACACAATCTACTCAAGTGACACTATAACTTTGATAATAACTAGGTTGACTTTGGTAGCAACACAAATCTACTCAAGAACACTATGTCATTTACTTTTTAACAACTATCAAAAAAATTGCACACCCTTCTTAATTGGTTTTTACTTTCCCATAACATTTCATCAAACACTTGGTAGTCACTAATGCTTCTTCATGATTTTCATCTAGGATCAAGTAGATGGGTAATTGTAAATAGCTACATTTCTTAGATAAATATGACCCAACAAGACCTAGAGCCATTATGATTGGTGGCCAAATGACATGCAAATATTATTTCATCCTCTCCAATTGTGATGTAGCATTTAGGGTCAAATCAACACCTAAGATACTTACAAACTTGAGGATGTGGACATAGTCAAAGATAATAAAATATGATTGTTGATGGAGCCCATGACCAGCAAGGAAGGAATTCATTAAATCAGGAGACAATTATCATTACAGAGGAGAGGGACATCGGTCAAGGGAGGGGTGTTTGTGCCATTAGGAGGCATGGCGTCCCAATTCAAGAGCCTTCCAGATGACAAGCTACGTGGAAAAAAGGCCAATGACAGACATTAAATCATCCCAACGCCCTTAGGGGAGAGGACCCAATAGTTGTGCACCCTAACTTTGCACTTCTAATTATCCTAAGTGAAAATTTCAAATCACTCCCAATTTTTTACAGTAGTTTACTTGGCAAGTCCCCTGCTTATAACTTTCATTTTAGGGCCACATCATCAAATATGATGCCACATCAGCATGCTTTTTGTCAAGGTGTCTAAAAAGGCCCCAAAAAAAAGTGCTACCAATACTTGTGCATTCACATCATGGATAGTTGAGCGTTGATGTGGCATCACATGATTGGTTACTTTTTAGATCAAAAGAATACATTTTGTTTAATTATGGGTAGTCAAGTCACAACTATTAGCATTATATAAACAACTACTATCACAACTATTGGACATTATATTAACAACTACTATCACAACTATTGAAACATGCTCAAGTATTGGGTCCTCTCCCCTAGTCTCTCCCAACGCCCTTAGTCTTTCAAGAAGATTTGTTCGGTGGGCACAGAGAGAGGAAGGAGAGAAAAACATGAAGACGAGTTGTAGAGTTTAGCGTGAGGAAAAGAGGCACTTGAGAGTCTTAGAACCCTGTAACCTCTTCATCTGGATACAAGCGTAGTTTTGGGCAAAAAAAACCTATAGAATGCAAATAGCAGGAAGGACGTGAAAAGGGCATTGGGGAACGTGAGAACAGGAAGGCGGAGAGAGCTCGAGGGTGTGCTAATTTGAGAAGGGAATCACTGCAGGAGAGACACTTGGACGAATAATAGAAGGAAGAAAAATGCAGAGGAGGGTAGGGAATAGACGACCTGGGATTGAGGCAATGTAAAGGCAATTTTGGCAGCCATAAAGCCAAAATTCCAGAACCATCGCTAGCATCCTACTTGCCTGTGTAAAACCTAAAGCGGTGAACAGATTATGGGTGGAATCAAAGGATGAAGTATAGAAGAATTTTGGACGCCCACGAAATCACAATGGATAGAAGATTTTCACCAAAGGAGATTCACGATGGGAGGAAAAGAAAAGTCAGAGAAAGGATGCAGATAGAAGCCAAAGTGGAAGCATGAGAGACACGAAATATGGAAGGGCGACAAGGTCTCTCAAGGAATGCAAAGATTGCAAGGTATGCGGAAAATGGATTCGTTGAAAAGGCTTTAAAAACTTTCGAGTAAAAGCTATTGACAGGTGTGAAACCAAATCCGACAACCATTGCCCACATCGTCCCTGCCTGTGCCCCTATGAGAGTTTTGAATAGGCTAGGGACATCCAACAAAATACAAAGGAAGGCCCGGGAGTTGTGAAGATGCAAGGAGAGCAGATTTTTGGATCCAAAGCTACAAGAACATTGGAAAGAGGAAGTCTTAGAAGTATGAAATGGCTT
This sequence comes from Sequoia sempervirens, assembly GCA_007258455.2. NCBI lineage: Eukaryota > Viridiplantae > Streptophyta > Pinopsida > Cupressales > Cupressaceae > Sequoia > Sequoia sempervirens. The sequence continues at coordinate 64,459 of VDFB02287132.1, forward strand.
TGGAGGAATAACACGACATTAGAAGCACCAAGAGAAAGGATTGCAAATTTCACCACTCGAATAGTGGATATCTTCAACTCCATCCTTAAGCTAAGCATATATAAATCTTTCCAATAGTATGGGGTTTTGAATATTTACTCTTTTGACTATCCTTAAAGATTTAGGGGAGACTAAGATAGAATAGTTAATAATAACTAGCAATTCTATGAAATGATCTATGTGTATTTGTGAACCAAATTTAAAATATTTGATGTTGATGCACATATCATTCCAATGTCAAAAAACCAAATAGGGGTGATAAGGCATTAGATAACCCATAACTTCATCATAGTGAAATTTTAGCCAAAAATACCATGATTTTAATTCGAGGAAATCTTAATTTTAATTGAGAAAATTATGAACATTATAAACTATTATGATTTATAAGGAGTTAGTTACATGAGTAATGAGGTTATGTTACTTGAGACCTATTTGAGAATAAATAGGAATGCATTAAGTACTTATATATTGTATTGGTTCTTGCTAATCCACAAGTTTAAACTATGTTGAAACTAATATTTTGGTGACTTTCACCTCAAGAAAAAAGTCGTAAACATGTGATGGACGAATGGTAAAAAGATGGAATGAAAGTTGTTATAATTCTATGAGTATTTATTAATTATAAGGTTTTAGTTATGTTTAGTTAGGTCAATCCTTTCATTATGGAATTGGGTTTATAATAGATTAGTTGTGGATAGTGAAAGATGTGTCGTGATTTCATGATCTTTCTATGTCTTGTGAACATTAAAATATGAGAATAAACACTCGATTTACAAACCTAATGTTGTCGTATAGGATCTTACCCTTGAATTCATTCTATGTTTATGTTGAGACTCCAAAGTGAAACAAGGTGCCAAGGAAGTCTAGGTCAAATCTTTAGCTTCAAGATGACCTTATAATATGAACTAGGAATTAGATATAATTAGTATGAGCCTTGGCTCGTGGTTTCATAATATTGTAAGTAATGGTGATTCCATTTAATGGTATTATAACCATGATTTACTAAACATATCTTTAATGTTGAAACTCAATATTTTAATAATTCATTGATACCATGATAAATGCTTTGTATGACTACATGATGTCTATCAATCTCTTAAATATGAGAACCTTGATATTGAAATTATCATTATACCTATAATGAAGCACAATAGAAATTGTATACCAAATGGAAGGCAACTATCATCAATTTGACAATGTTGTCAAGATTGAGTTATGAGATAAATCTTACATAGCATCTCTTGATACCCTATTGATGACCAGTAAGGTCAAGTTTAGTTTAAATGGAAAGTATGAATGGATATCTACTTTGAGAACCAATATATTACAGGAATAACGTGTTGAACCATAAGGTAAATGAAACTACAAGGATAAGAATATTATTATTACTAATTGTAAGAGATTCTAGGATGCTTTTGTCGGATCATGAATAACAATGGGCCAAGTTTAATTCAAGACCTTGATATCCTTAAAGGGAGGTGTTATAATATGGGTTGTTAAATTATATACTTAATTGTGTTCTCCTAACTATTATCAAGCATTAATAATGGAAGATCAACATTAACGAAACCTTGATTATGAGAAAACTTGTGCATATGCATCCCTTGAGTGATTTTGTAAGGAGAACTACATGTGACTTTGATCCATTTGGAAGTGGGTACATAAGTGGTCCTTGGGTGAAGGATGTCCCTGAAACCTCAAGTCCAAAGGGGAAGGGTTCAAGGGGATACTTTTAGGGTTTGGGGTTGTTCCTATATGGTTTGACATTTCATCCTCTATAAGCTTCAGTTCGAGACAAAAATGGGTACTAAATGGGTATGAACGAGTTAAAGATATCTAATATTGTATATAATACATAATTTATTTTTATATAGTAAGCGAGGATTGACTACTTTATAGTCGGTATTTGATTATATGTATATGTTGGGTAAAGTCCATCTTGTGTTGGTTCCATGTAACATGTTTGTGTTGTTAAACCGACTCCATATCTAGAGGTCTCTATGTATAGGTCTATGTATCTATTGATAATGATTGTGATTCATGTTATGTAATAATGTATGACCCACCCAAGTGTGAACCTCTGAAATATTTGAGTAGTGACAAATAGTCATCAGACTATGCCAATGACCAATGTCTAGGCTACTGCTAAGGACTAGTCAGCATTCATCTAGTTCATGAAGGTGAAGGTAGCGAGCTACCCTGGTTATGATACAGTTGTAGCAGTTGCACAAGTAGGGACCCATTTTTGTGGGTAACGATAATTCAGGGCTAACCATTATATTGAGGGGGTCACTGGTTGTCACTGATAAGAACAGAAGTGACTGATTCCAAGTGTTACCCGAAATTGTGAAGAAGATAGCTGACAATACAACTAAGGTCACAAGGTGGTATATGTCAGGAACTACTTCTTCCTAGGTGGAAAAACTTGTTTTCGATGGCCTATAAGTGATTAAATTCGGAATCCACTGGGTTGTGGTAGGTTCACTACTTGCGGAAAGCCTTGGGATGGTGAACGGACCTGTAGTATAACATGGGATGCACTAAATCCCCTTCGCAATTGTCAGACTGTATACTTGGCCTTATAGGATTGAGGACGAACCCGCAGTGTAGTATGGGATGCATTGAATTCTCTTCCTAGTTGTCCAATGGTGTAGAAGACTGAAGGAAAAGATGGGACCCGTGTTGTAGTGCGCAATACACCAAAATTCTTTTATATCTAGGATGCATTATGGACATGTGTTATTCAGCCATTGTGGATGTGATGTATGTTGGAGCTCATCACTATGTCTATGTGATGAATGTTGGAACTTGCCACTATGTATGTGATGTACGTTGGAGCTCGTCACTATGTATTTGTGATGTATGATGGAGCTTGTTATTGTGTATTTTTGATGTATGGTGGAGCTCATCACTATGTGTTGTGATGTATGTTAGAGTTTGTCACTATATATTTGTGATAAATGTTGGAGCCATTCACTAAGGTAAATGTGATGTGCATATGAGACAATCATTGTTGTACTTGTGATGTTCATATGAACTAATCACCATTGTACTTGTGATTTGTGTATGATCCAAACATTGTTGTACTTGTGCTATGTATGAGCTAGTCAACTTGTGTATATGGAGGTATGCTCATGTTAGTGATTATGTATGATCTTTGAGATTATGGTATGAATAACCCCTTGTAAATATTATGAATGTTTGTACACTAATGTTTGGTAATGTTTGGTATGGACCCACACTTGATGGAAAAGTTATTATCATTATATTATAATTGGCTAAGTTGATAGCTTACTTATACTTAATTAATAGTCATGGTTTAAAGTCGAGATCAAATATATCATAAAAGAGGAGAGACTGAACTCCCTCTAACATTGTGGGGTGAACTATGAATCCTTTGATTCCCATGAGGGGATATGTAGGTAGGGTCACCATGAACCCTCAAGGTTTAGGTTTGGGTCTAGGAATGACCCTAGTTGTATTAGCTTAACATTTTTTAGTAAGAATGTAAAAGGTGATGTGGATTGTTGTCATCTTGGCGAATGAAGAACATCTGTATTTATCACTTCTCTTCTAATTGGAAAATGCTTGGTTGAATGAGTTGGTAGAGATGTTAATTAAGATTTTTTTAAAAAAAATAGCACCTGAGATGGGATTCTTACAAAGAGATAAGGTCAACCATCTAGAGTAGAAGAACATGGGAGAGTAATGGGCACATATATAACTAGATAAGACAAAAAAGCACCCATTCTTAGGTGTAGAATAATGATATGTCATTTTTCTATATGTAATAGTTTAGGAATTTTCAACGTGTCTTTGAGCTTCTGAAAGAAAATTTAATTTGAGTTAATGAAGATTTCATTGTTTTGGATCCCACATGGCACATGTTAAATTATTGTTGGTACGAGTTACCAAGGTTTAGGGAATTACTCAATTGACCCCTTTGTCTATATTGCATCAAGTGGTATGAGAGAAGGGTTTTACTAGTGCAAGTTTTCAAGGAATTATTATAATCATAGATATATGTGAGAGGGATGCAACAAATGGTACTAGAGAAGGTTTAATCTGCTAAGAAATTTGTTGTACAAATTTTCTTGTTTCAATTTCTACATTTGGGGATGTAAATAATTGTGTCTTTTGTTTATGGTAATATCTATTTTGAGAATAAGAGTTCCTATAATGAATAGAGTGGAGGAAATTTTTGAATGAATATTAAATGAAATAGTTACTTTGGCTATTGATTACAAAAGGAATCTTGAAAATGATTGAGAAGAAAGTAATAATGAAGTCACTAAAATGGAAGAGAGATGAAATGAAGAAGAACAACCTTTGGGTGAAGGAGAAGATCATTTAAGTAGATCTCTTAGGTGGATTAGTAGAGGAGCCAAAATGGAAGTCCCTAGCTTTTTCAATGTATTAAATCCAAACTTGAACAAATTGATTGGATCGGTAAGTTAGAAGAGTATTTCAAATACAAAAAATAGCTATGATCCTCATAGGGTGAAGGTGACGCAAACCAAACTCAAGGGGAATATAGCCCTTTGGTAGAGAGTTTCATAAAGAAAGAGTGATGAACAAGGAAATGATAATCATGTGATGGGATTGGATGGTTGCAAGATTAAAGGGGGGGAATTATTCTAGAAAATTATGAGTTGGAGCTATTAAAGAAGCTTTAAAACTTAATACAAAAGTAAATGAGCATGAAGGACTATATAATAGAATAATTCTATAAAGTGAAATAAAATTAAGATACCATGAAATGGATAAAAAAGGTAGTAAAATATTTGAATGGGTTGAAATTCAACATTCAAGACAAAATAAGCATGCTGAGAGTTTATTTATAAAGGAGGCATTATGATTTACTTTAAACATTTGTGAATGATTGATGGCACCACATTCATGGAGCTAAGACACGAATGACCTAACTTCACACAAAACTGGTCCAACATCAGGATTATAGTGAACAAAATATCTAATGTTTTAGATCCTACTTTGACTTTTAAGGTTATAGAACCAATTTTGGGACAAACAGAACCATCATGAGCCTTTAATAACACTTCCAATTTTTGTAATTATCTTTATAAACTTCATGCACATACAAAAATTCTTTGGTGATCACATTTACCATACATACTGGATCAATGAGTATACCTCTTGTGAGTTTGTCGTTAATTTTACCGGTGATGTAGAGATGACCATCAAGTACAAGCGTAGAAACTTCAATATGTGTGAAAGTGATATTCGGTAAGAGATTTTTTTTCAAGGATGATCCTCAATCATGTTTATGTCACCAAAGACTTCATTATCACTTTGTTGAACAAAATTGGTTGTATGACTTGGTAATGGATTTGTAAATATTTGTAAGTTTTGGCTAGGTAGTGATATTGATTTATTTTCTTTGTCTTTGACACTAGCCAATTGGGTGACATTAGAATCAATGAGGTCTTGTATTTGGTGCTTAAGACACATAAACATTTTTGCATCATGCCCCAGAGTACAGTGATATTGACAAAAGGATTTTGCATTAAAATTTAGAGGTAATGGTTTAATGGTATCAATATTCCTAATTGGAGGACATTGAATCATGTTCTTATTTAATAGCTACAACATAATAGCATGGAGGGAATCAGGAAAATATGAGAATAGTCTATCCCTTGGTCTAAATTGATATGGTGTTGTAGATGCAACAACAACCTCTAGATTTGAATGTTATTGGATGATTGACAATTATTTATCTTTATAAAGTTTTTATTTTGTTTCTTATATGATTGGAAGTTGTTTTGAGGCATAGCTTCAGAGTGACCATTAGGATAACTAATGAAGGTGTACCTTCATATTGGCTAATTGATATTTGATAATCATGAAGAGTCATGCATAACTATTTGGATGAGGGATATTTAATCAATAATATCTTATCTCTAATGTTGGGTTGCAATTTTCTAATGAAAACCCTTTCAATTTCAAAATCTGGGAGATTGTATAGGAGCGAATTTGCACCCCTCTTGCAAATTCCCCTTTTACATCCTCCACCTTAGAAAATCAAATGTGACTAAGTAAATCCATGTCCTCATTCCATACCCCGTCCACTTGGTGCGTACTTTTTGTGTGACCAATGGGGGAATTTTTGAAGGGGATGTGCACGTGGCACATAGACATTTGTGTGGCACACTATTGTCCCTGACAAATTCTTTCCTCTAGAATCTACAAAGACGTTACGTTCTCCATTGGGGATGAAGCATAATGCCTTTGCACCTTCTTGTTGACCTAAGAACAGCTCTTTCCCTCCTAATTCTTCTTCAAATGCATATCTTTCACTTTCATGCCATCTTCTACACACTAATTTGATCTTGCCTCACAATTCTTGAGCTTCTACACATCTTCTCTACTTTGTGTTGCGCTTTTGCCACCATTGGAGTTGTGACTTGGTGTCTTGTAGGAATGCTTCTTCATTGTTGTGGGAACATAGACCTTACCAAGATTGCATCCTCCTCTACGTGCTTGAGGGGACCTTGATTGAGAAGTTGATATTGTTTCATTTCTCCATTTCTATAATATTGTCACTTGATATGTGTAGCATATTGTTATTGCTATCATTCGATATCTTTCTATTACTCTCTTTATCATATTTTCTATCTCGTGGCTATTCTGGTTGTCCATGGAGGTAGAAACACCAAAGCAAGGGTTTGACTGCAGCAAACACCTATACAATCCCAACATTTTTCCTCTATTGGTTGTGTGTAGGTATACATTCATGTAGAGCTTGCTGGCGAACTAGACTCCTCATGAGTTAATCTTCATCACTTTTCTTTATGTCACTTCTACATAATATTTCCAGTTATTTTTCTTATTCTATTAGTTATCATTCCAGTTAGTACTTTAGACTACATTTGCTAGACTGTTTATAATTTTTTGTGCTTTGTACTATACTTTTGCACTTTTTGGCCATACAGACACCAGCGCCCCAGAGAGACACTAGTGTACCACACTATTGTCCCTGACCCACATTGTTATCCTCAAGTAGAGAGCCTGAGGTACGGTTCAGGTTCCAGAAACCTACTCCATTATCCCCTTCAAATTCTTGGGATAATGGAGTGACAGAAGCACTTGAGAGTGCTCTTCATTCTCTATCCTTGAGTTGAAACACCTACGTAATTGAGGTAGATTAGGGCAGACTTATGCTCTCAGCTCTCTATGAATTGGAGCCTTGGTGTGGTTGGTCCCCCTCCTCTACAATTTGGTGAACCTAACGTGAACCATTTTAGTTCCATGTAGTAGTGTTGAAAGATCCCTTCCTCATATCCTAGGAGTGTTGTGGGTGAGTGTTGTGAGGCACCTAGCCTTGCAACCCAACCTACGACCCCTAGTGGTGTAGCTAGAAGGTTCCATAAGCATCATGGAACAAAACTTTAAGTGGGTCAACATCTAGTTTTGAAACCCTTGGGAGTTCTGTGAAAGTTTTGTCTAGTATATGTAATGGCCTCCTTTTTAGATCTACCCTTCCCATTTGTGCAACCTAAAAGTGGATCCCCTGGCATAACCTTCACCTCTCAAGACTTCTGATGAATTTCATCACTTAGGAGATTATGCTAATTAACTTGTTACATAAAGATGGGTATGACGAATCTAGGAGTACCATCCATACACATGATGGGATTTTTGTACCTCCCATCAGTACCATCACCTTGTCAGTCTTAGTTGGACCTAAATCTGTAAATGCACTATTTGACATAATCCCAGGGTCTGAGCTCTTCAAGATGAAACTAGACATCCCTTGGTTGTTTGCTATGAATATAGTTCCCTCGGTGGTTCATAAGTGTCTGAATTTCTTCCATGAGGGTACAGTGCATGTAGTCCATGGCAATGGTTATAAACCACTGATTCCACATGGTGGCTACTCACTGGACCATTTCTGGCCTACCTTCATAGGTTCGCTTCCTCCTATGACAGATCTCTTATACCAAACCTATGTGAAGTACAAGAGTGGGGGCATAACACCTAAGGGGAGATACCCTCCTTCTCTCTATGCCATTTCGCATAGGGCTTGTCTCAAGTTGGATAGAGAAGCTGCATTGGCTCGAAAATGGGAAGAGGAGAAGTGTGCCCAGCACTCTTCTTCCTCTTCTTCTAACGTTGTCCTTGTAGAAATGAAAATAACCCTAACCGACATTATGCATCTAAATCTGATCAATTAACATCACTTATACTATTTGTAGACACATAAAAATGGCCTCAACTTGTAAACCATATTTTTCTATGACGACCACGCTTCTCCCTCACATAATTCAATTATTTAATCATGTACATCCCTCTATGATTATTTAAATAAATAAATTATGTTTATTTATTTAAATACGTCACTGATCAATCCTTATTTCCTCCATAACATTTATCATTTATCCTTGAATCAAATAAACTTATTTATTTATCCCAATTTCCATCCCACCTAATAAATAATTAAAACAATTATTAATTGTCTTTTGTCTTATTCCCATTTATGAATTTTAAACTATTATTTAATTCATAAGTCAACATTCCTCCATAAATTACATCATTTCTAATATTTCAACTGCCTATTTTTCTCCACCATTGATTTGATTATCTCCAATTAAATCTCAACCCTTCATTTCAAGGCTTGCCCTAACTTTGACCTAATGTTGCCCTAACCCTAATCCTCCTTATCACATTGATTCTTGACCTTTGATCTTAGGGCTTCGCCAACCTTTAATCCTGGCCATCCATTCTCAATTTGGAACTCTTTAAAAGGCCCTCTTTCAAGTCATTTTGAACACAAGTTACACAAGAGTTAGACACAACATGCTTGAGAGCTTTTGAGTACTTGAGCATACATATTACTTCAATATTTTGCTTGTCTTTGACATAAGTTATAGTTGCACTTCAATTCTGAGAGCAATTATACAAGTTTTCAGCAAGATGGAGAAGACCAATGGAGGTCATTCAATGAAGGCTTGAAGACTAGGTGATGTTGTTTCATTATTTTTATGTTTCTTTTTTTCATTGTTCTCCATTGTTGTTAGGGATAAAAGTTATTATGTTATTTGATATTAATCAGAAACTTTTCCTTAATACATTTGGTGAACCTGACGTGAATTTAAGTTTTCTATGATGATTTTTTTTTTTACAATCAGTTAATTAGCTTATGTTTCTCAATTAAACTCTATTTTCAGCATCAATTAATTAGCTACTGGTCTGAATCAATAGCCTCGTCTCTTTTAATTCAGGAATTTTTCAATTTTAATCACTTCCTATTATCTATTTAGGAAGCGTTTTATTTGAGACATTTAATCAAAACCTGATTGATGATATTTATCGATTGTCGGTTTAAGAATCGTTTATGTTGCTGCCTTGATTGCATCTACCTTACATTTAAAGAAAGACCATTGTGAGGTAAAACTTGACCTGACGAGTTATTGGGTGCACTTTGAGTACCAAAACCAAGTCCACCTGTACTTTGGGATAAGTTAGTCATAGAAGCTAATGTGGATGGTACGCCAGCTGAGTTTTGCATTTCATTTGCACTCAAAGTAACTTTCTGATTCTATGGTAGTGATGCTTCTTGTATTTGGGGTTGTCTAGGAATTGCTACCTGCACTAGTTGGTGTGTGTGATGCATCTCTTCCTTGTTTCTGGATCAAAAGTTTTGGATCCATAGGCTTCTTGTTGCTCATACAAACCACCTGCCAGAGAGTTTCCACCTCAAGAAACATGATTTCTAATGATAGCATTTTGAGAGATATTGTTCGTAGATAGTCTTGTTGATTAACAACAGCTAAATAAATCTTCTCTTCAAATCGTGAAGCAATATTTTTAAGTTCATTAATGCCATCGGGGCCTGTAAATGGCATATGTCTTTGGAGTTTGTCCATTATCTTATTGACACTCTTCTGTTTGGAGTACTGCGACCACTCATTCATTTGGCTGTTGTTGTTATTGGTGATGGTGTTGGCTAAATCCATGGCAAACCTTGGTTGCCTTCAATTTCCCAACCAATGATAAATAAAAATGGGTGTATTGATACAAAAGGTGCTCAAGAATTTTTGCTGACATAAAGTTGTCCAAGATAGGCATTCCTATGTCCCTATGTTATTACTGTCAATCTACTATTCGACAAACATATGCATTTGATAATAGGGAGAGGGGTTTCGCTGCCTTCCCCAGCGCAACTGGTTTATGCTCTTCCACACTTTTCTCCGCTACGGTTAGAGCCATCTTACAACTATATTTAAGGGTGCTTTGAACAAATTTGTCACCCCCAACCTCTACTACTTGTCGACACCCATTAGCTGTCTGTTCTTGGATTTCGAAGTGTTGAAGTTGAAAAATTTTGCAATGTATTGCCAGTGTCATAACTTTGCCTTAGCAACTCATACAATTGATTGAGTTGAGAACGGCACTTCAGCAGCTAGAGTCAACGCTAGAGTCAACTGTCATAAATTCTAAAACGGCAAAGTGCACATAAAAGTGTGATCATAAATTCTGGAGCGGCAGCAAGTTGGCTGAACCCACAAAGTGCATTCATTGCGTTGAACGTTGGCTCTTGGCTGACCACACATAGTGCATTCATTGATTTTAACACTGTTATGACAAGCTTTTGCAAATCTTTTCTTGATCTCTCTGTCACATTTTGTCAACATAGCACTTAATGCACTATTGATACACTTTTTGATAAGATTTTCAACTCCAAAACCCATGCTAAATTGAGGGCTTGCGCAGCTGGCAGTTGGTTGAATCATTATTCTTACTTGAAATTTTTGCTTCTTAAGCATTAATTCCATTTCAAATTCTTGCTTTTGCAGTTGGACGCATTGATTTTGCTAATTTTTCAACAGTGATTTTGATATACGACATTGGTCTCAGCTCCTCCACAATCTTCTGCTGGCAATTGACGTTCGCTGCTCTAGATTGGCATGTTGCATCTAGTTTTAACGGCTTTGGCAGCAATTTACAGTGGTCAACTTGCAATCTATCTACTCTCAGGGCTTGCTGCGTAGTTTTCATTTAAGCTTCAGATTTTACTCTACTTTTTTTTTTAGTAAAGTTTAAGACTAATCTTACTTTTTAGATTACATTAGAGATTTATATTTTTGTTTAGTTAGATTCGGATTTTTACTATTTTTAAATTTTGTTATAGTTTCTAATTTTAATTAACTTTTGTAATTAGAATGGTTTTTTTTTTTTAAATTAATTTAGAATTAGATTAGTTTCAATTTTTTAGAATTTTTTTTAATTTTAGAATTAGATTAATTTCACATTTTTAGATTTCTTTTAGATTAATTACTTAAGACTAGATTAATTTAGATTTATTTCTATTTTTCTAGATTTTTAGAATTTTTTTAGATTCTTAGATTATATTATTATTATTATTATTATTTTTAAATTTGTTTTGATTTTTATTAGATTAATTTCAATTAAGATTAAATTAGTTTAAATTTAGATTTTTTTTAATTTAGATTTTGATTAATTTAGCTTAAATAAAATTATCTTTAGTTTAAATTAATGATGGTTTAGATCAATAATTAACTTTAATTTAGATTAATTTTGTTTGTTTAATATTAATTTTTGATTAATTTAGTTTCAATTTTTGATTAACTTAGTAAGGTTTACATTAAATTTTAATTGTAGTTAATTAGATTAATGTCCTCTTCTTTTTTTAGTTTAATTTTGATTTCGTGACTAATCTTTAACCTCTTTTTTCTAGGTTCAAATGTCCACGATTCAAGCTTTGCAATGTCCATTTTCGCTTGCCAAAGATTGGAGACTCAAAACTACTAATTGTGTTTTTACAGGGCTCTCGCTTCAGTTTTGCTTTATATTGAGTGTATTTTTCACATAGAATGATTAGTGGGCCTAAAAAGAACTTGTGTGCTTAAGTTGACATTATAAGCTTGGATTAAAATACACAAAGTGTTTGATTTGTTTGTCTCGCACTTCAATTTGGATATTAAAATGAACAAATGCTTTCAACTTGTGTAACCTTTGATTCAATAATAGGAGTATCATCTCCCCTTGCACACTTGTGCGATCCTAGGTGCAAGAGAAATTGTTATTGACTCTAGGAAATCAGGCCTTCCTTGGTGGGAAAAAGTACTCACCCCAAGGCAAATCAAACCGGCAACGAAGCTCTTTGGCCGAGCTACCCCCGAACGATATATAAATGTAAATCCTAACAGAAAGCCTAGGATTACGAGTGCGGATGTGTTACACAGACAAAGTAATACTCCCCAAAACCTTGTTGAGCGTAAACTCTTCAGGCTGGAGTGCCTCCTAAATGGAGATTAATCTTTGCCTCATGTGTAGCCACTAAAATGAGGGTCCCAAACTAAATACTTTTGTGTAGTAGCCAAAAACTTTCTATCTGCTAGCGCAACAATGGTCGTTGTGAAGGCATCCACATCTTCACAGTCTTTAGTAGAGGTGATCAGTGTGTCATGGGAGTTTTATGGGCATTGGAAGCTTGGTTGGCCTAAGAAGAGAGTGCACTATAAGGGGGAGCCTGTGCAGCCAAGCTTCTAGATTCACACGCTAAGGATATGTGGCTAAGGAAACCCAAGTGGAATCTAGCAGATATTGTCTTGGCCTAACCATAGGATTGTGCTTGTCTTCTTTGTGATTGATTACACATTCAAAATATCATGTTTGCTAAGTGTTTTCTGGATTCTCAAATAGTATACACAACGCTCACAAAACTGGAAACGAAACAATCCACTTTAGACAATTCAGACTTTTCATTAAAACATCACAAAACTGAATTCGAGTCCAACAATTTTGTCTATTGTCAAACATCTTTTCTCGAAGGCTCTGTTAGAAACCAGAACTGAAATTGCTCAAAATTTTCATCATTCAACCATTAGCTTGCATTTTTACCTTAGGTTCATCCTTGTTAATTTTAGTTGCATTCCCTAGGCTTCCTAATCATCCTTTCCTACATAGATTTTCCCTTAGGTTTTCATCTTTGTAGACTTTGGATTAGGCCACCTCATCACACTTTGCAAAATCATTGCCTTCAAGAATAGGTAATCTTGTGACTTAGTCATCAATCTCCTTTTCAGTCATTGTCCTTTTTGTGAGAATTTCCAACTCAACAGTCTAGTTAGGAAAACTCACTAGTCATTTTGACCTTGTCACTTAGTCCCTTTAACAAGTCCTTTGATAACCAAAATTAAGACATAGATTAAGCTTAGAGTGGTTAGGAAAACCTTTCTCCACATTGCCTTCATCTTAGTCCATACTTTGCATATTTTATGCCTAAAAATCTAAAAAAAAAATCCAAAAATACTATTCACCCTAGTCCTCATTTTGCACCTTGACATTACATTAGTCACCTTTTTAGTCAACATTATCATCTTAGCCCTCATTTTTCACCTGGTTAATTCTATCACCTTGCATTAATCAACACTGTCATCCTATCCATCATTGTCGCCTTGACATTTGACATCTTTCTTTGGCAACTTTGTCATCTTGCATCAATCATTTCCTTAGGAAAACATCATAATCACCTTGCATTCTCATCCTTTATCACAAAAACACCAAAAAAATAGACTAGTTGTCATAATAATTATCCTCATTTGAGCAATTCTCTTTTATGGTCGAAACTAGGCTTCAAAGAAAGAAAAGACAAATGGCAAACTTTGGACAAGACTTCAACACCAACATCCACACCATCACTTATGACATGAACCAAAACATGACTTTTAATGATCCATTTACCAACATGAACATACCATCTTCCATGAACCTGCCAACATCCTCTTGAAATCCTTTCGAACCATTCATACAGAGAGACCACAATGGACAAGTATTAGTTGAGGATCTAGAGGTTGCAGCCCAAAATCCTGACATAGCTTCATTTGTAGAGGACTTGGTCTTGAACAATGCTAACAGATACCTTGCTATGCTTTTAGACCAAGGGGAAAAACTACCAAGAGGCTTTGACATCAATACCATAAGACCTTCATCTCTAAACAATATGACACAAAACTCAACACCTCAACAAAATACGAACAATGCCTCCAACAATAACATTGTTGTCACCACACAAATTGATACAAGCACCATCAATGTGACATCTAGTGGCACCATAAGTCAAAACACCTCCAACTCAATCAATGCAACATCTATTGGAGGAACACCCACCATGCCACAAGCAATATCACAATCCATGCCTGCAATGTCAATGAAATCTTCACAAACAGTTGGAACTACCCTTGGATCTACATCAATGGGAGCAAGTTCCTCAAACCCCTTATTTGGAACTTCATCTATGACCATAGGGACATCATCATCAAATCCTTATGTTGGAATCTCATTCAACCCCTTTGGAGGAACAAAATGACATATTCTTATTAGAGGTCCCCAACCAAACGTTAACACATCGTCACAATTAAACATCAATGCCTCACAAGTACAAAATACCAACATCCTGCATGGACAATTCCAAGGACAAAATACCAACATCCCACATGGACAATTCTTCCAATATGGACAAGGCACTCAAATGACACAACAAATTAATACCTTTGGGCACCAAAATAGTCAAGGTTACAGATCCCCCAAATATCGACAAATATGGCTGGATCACACATCCCCACATATTCATCACAGATCCACACACAACACATTCCTCATCAAAATTGGCAATACCAACAATCGCCAAACCAAAACATATCATACATTTCACAACAACACATGTCACATTCAAACTCGAACATGCTATCACAATTAATGGGGACTCAGGAGATACCCATCACTCCCATGTGTGATGCGACCAATAATCCCATAATAGATGCCTTGACAACCAGAGTGGCAGACCTCCAACAACAGATGGAAAACATGCAAACATCCAACAAAATACCACCAATGTCATATGACCTATGTCCATATCCTTTTGACACAACTTTATACATGCCACCATTTCCTCTTGGATATGTGGCCCCAAACTTCACCAAATACAAGGGCAAGACAAATCCTATTGAACATGTTTGAGAATTCATGACCAACTATATGGACATTGCATATGAACACACTTACTTGATGAGACTCTTCTCCAAGAGTCTAACAGGACCCACACTTGAATGGTTCTCCACTTTGAAGGGGATAAAAACATGGAATGAACTTGTAGACAAATTTGTGAAAAATTATGCCTATAACATTGACACAGACACCTCCATCACTAGCTTATGCACACTTACACAAGAAGATGCTTGTGAAAATTTTATCCCATTTTTCCAATGATGGAGAGGCCTAGCAAGTCGCTACCACATAGACATACCTAAAAAAGAGAAGGTTGACATGTTTGTACAAACACTCCTAGGCCCATTGAAAAATGGTTTGCAAGTTCATTGTTGTACAACCTTCGTGGACCTAGTCAAACGAGGCGTCCAACTTGAGAAAGAGCTTATTGCTGAGGGAAGATTAAAATACAGTCCTAAAAACATAAATGCAAGTCCACCCGCTAACAAGAAAAAATATTGGGTTAAGAATAAACATGTCACCAATGATGGCGTTGTAGACGCTAAGGCTATCAATGCAATGGGCCTTGTGCTTACCCTTAAAGGGGCTCAACTACAAAATACACAAATGACCACACAGACCCACGCTGCCAATTTTGTATAGAAAAATCAAAATAACCAAGGTAATCAGAATAACCAAAATCAAAGGCAGCCCTGACAACCTAGAAAATTCCGCAGGAGTCGCACATACACCCCCTTGGGTGAGCCCATTGAAGAAGTCCTCAATAAACTCCTTCAAAATGGTGTCATAACACTTGAGGACCCAAAACCATATGACCTAGGGCAGTTTAAACCATTTTGGTGGGATGACAACGCATTTCGTGATTATCATCGGGCAAAAGGACATAAAACCTCCTCCTGTCGACAACTAAAAAATCTGGTACAAGACCTTATTGAGAATCATACCATTGAGATAGGTGGACCACAATTTGCATCTAATTCAGACCATACCATACACAAGAACCCACTGCAGGACCATGGTTCTAGTAACCCTTCCACATCAAAAGCCAATAACAATAATCGAGTCAACCATGCCCATATTGCATATGACTATTTTGGTGGACCTATCATAAATCATATTAGAACAATTGTTGAACATGTCAACACAGTTACTATCAGAAAGGCCCCTGAATGCAATGTCACTACCTGTGGGGGCAAAGTCACCATAGTCAGCCCTCCTCCTCCTTGACAACTAAAGATAACAATAGCTGGCACGTCTGCCCAACAATCGTAGTCTCATCCATTAACCAAACAATCCCATCCTAAAGAACATTTTAACCTCATTGACCAACTTGGGAAGACACCTACATAGATTTCTACACTTGAGTTGCTATGTATTTCCCCGGTGCATAAGGCTATACTCGACAAAACATTACAATAGTCTTTTGTTCCCCAAGACATTGATGTCAATCAATTTGAGGCCATGGTGGGATATCTTACCGCTCCCCACTGTATAAATTTTTCAGACCAAGACTACTCATCATCCAAATCCAATCATAATGATGCCCTTCACATTGAAGTCTTTATCCATAAGCATAAGGTCAGACGAGTGTTAGTAGATGGCGGAGCGGGACTGAACATATGCTCCTTAAAATTGGTTAAGGCCCTAGGCTTTTCTGATGCTTGTGTAGATGCTACAAAGAGCATTGTTATCAAGGCATATGATGATGAAGAATGTTCCTCTCAGGGTGTAATTACAGTTCCAATTCATATCAAACCAGTCATTGTGGACACCACTTGTCAAGTCCTGGATCTAGAACTTCCATACAATATTTTACTTGGTCAACCTTGGATTCATGCATTGAAAGTTGTCCCTTCCACATATCACCAGTGTTTGAAGTTTCCCTTTGAAGGAACTGAGATTACCATATATGGAGACCCTAACCCATTTCAATATTGTACCAATTTGAGAGGTATCTCGGAGCGCTAAGTGCCTATCAACAGTGAAGCTTCGATGACATCATCCTCCAAATTCATTGACCCATCAACACTTGCAAAGCCTCCCACATCCACTTCTGCTTCTTCAGCAACCATGACCACCTCCATGACATCTACCACTTCATCCATCACCCCAAGCATCGACACAAGTATTAAGATCCAAAACCAAGGGTGTGGAGAGTATAAGCTGAATACGGCCTATTGCATATCAAAGATGCCCAAGTCTCCCCAGGTCTACAGAAAGCCTTGCTTCATGTTAGAGTCAAAAGAAATTTTCAGAGTCCATCCAAAAATAGTATTCATAAAGTGGGGTGAAATGAGTCAAGAGGACACTGACAACATGCTATCTTGGATTTATAGAGAACCAGAGGATCCAACTCCCTTCCCAGTAAAAATGTATGGTAAAGGATATGACATGATAAAGGAAAAAGGATATGATGGAATTAGTGGCCTTGGCAAGCACAAGACAGGAAGGTGAGAACCTCTAGCACCTAAAGGAAGACCTAAACGTCTTGGGTTAGGGTTAGGACCATGAGAATCTGGTGATCATAGTACCAATGTGCTTTCTAGCGAGAGAGTAACTGCTTCAGACTGTGTCGAGACAATTGAAGATCCCCTTTCTGAAACTGACTCCCACAAATGGGAATTTGGCTCCCAATGATCCCTAAGTGACTGTTGCCTTGATGACTTGTTCCTTGAACCTGGAGAGCCTACATTTGAAGAGTTTTGGAAAATGTTCAAAATTGACACGACACCAAACAACACCAAGTCCAGATCCTCTTCTACTCCCATTGACCATAATATTAACATACTAATCTACCCTGCTGAACCTAATGACCATCATTTAGATTCATTTGAATTTCCACATGACACTACTGACCCTAACTCCACTCCCTTTGTTCCTTACTTTGTTGATGAGTGTGAATCAAGCGAGGCAAAGTACTAGATAGAATCTGACATAGAGCCCAACGATGACAATTTTATCTTATCTTTAACCTCTCTGAATCCATCGGCATGCTTTCTGCATCCCACCCACCATTCACCAATACTGATGATGGTATTTCCTTAGTCTACCCACAACTAATCCATTGGGATCAACAAGGCCCGCTAGTTATGGACATATTTTAAAATGATAAGGCCATTGCAAAATTAATGGGACTGTGTGAGGGTATACCAAGTGGAGACCACAAGGCTGGATTTTCCATTGACCTAGATTGTCCCACTTACTTTGGGGAGACTAATCCATGCTCTAGTCACAAAATGAAAAATAAAAATAAAGCAAAAAATGACACATCTTTAGGTGAAAACCAAAAGGCACCTTTTGACGATAAAAAATTAAAAATAAAGGACATATCTGAAGGTGAAAACCTCTCTGAGGCACCTAAGGGTGGAGGACTAGACTTTCTCCCCATAACTCAAGAAAAATTTTCCATGCTCATAGAGGACACTATGGAAGTAAACATATCTACAGCAGAAGATCCTAAGATGGTCCTCTTCGTGACATCTTTGACAGAGGAAGAGAAACCTAAGTTCCACAAATTCTTTTCAAAGTGTAAGGTCAACTTTGCGTGGTCTTATGCCGATATGCCTGGGTTGGATCCAGAACTTGTCTTGCACCATTTTCCATTATTTCCAGATGCCAAGCTAGTGAAATAGAAGCTGCGAAAGATGCACCCACAGATCGCCTTGTTAGTCAAAATAGAACTTAAGAAATTGTTAGACATGGGCTTCATACGGTCCATATACTATGCCGAATGGATATCAAATCTTGTACTAGTCACAAAGCCAAACAGTCAAATCTGCATCTGCACAGATTTTTGGGACCTGAATAAAACTTGTCCAAAGGATGACTTTCCCCTGCCAAACATCGATATCATAGTGGACCTTATGGCAAGATATGAGATGTTGTCCCTCATGGACAGTTTTTTCGGTTATAATAAGATTCGTATTGCCCCTGAAGATCAACACAAAATAGCCTTCATATGTCCTTGGGGCACATACTGTTGGAACGCCATGCCTTTTGGTCTTAAGAATGCAAGTGCCATGTACCAAAGAGCCATGACAACCATATTCCATGACATGATGCACAATATAATGGAAGATTATGTAGATGACCTTTTTGCAAAATATTTGACACAAAAAGACCACTTGAGGGTGTTAGACAAAATTTTCAAGAGACTAGAAGAATACAAGGTTCGCTTGAATCCAAAGAAATGTGTCTTTGGCGTAACATCAAGAAAACTTTTGGGGTACATTGTTTCTCGTAGAGGCATTGAGGTTGATCCTACCAAGGTGAAAGCCATATTAGACATGCCTCCTCCAAAAGGGATAAGTGAACTCGGGACATTACAAGGCAGGTTACAATCCATCTAATGCTTCATAGCACAATTGGTAGACAAGTGTCACCCATTTCAATATCTTCTGCGCAAAATTATCCCTTTTGTGTGGATAGATAAATGTCAGGAGGCCTTCCAACAAATAAAAGAATATCTATTGTCACCACCTATTTTAATGCCACTAATTGAAGGGAAACCTTTGATTCTATACATTTCTGTAACAAATTCAGCACTAGGGGCATTACTCGCATAGAATGACCATGAAGAAAAGGAAAAGGGCCATATACTACATCAGTAGGACACTGGTTGGATATGAGCTAAATTACACAACCATCTAACATACTTGCCTAGCAATTATCTTTGCCGCTCAGAAATTAAGACACTAGATGCTGAATCACCAGACACACTTAGTGGCAAAGATTGATCCCCTGAAATATATCCTAAGTTGTGCAGCATTGATAGGTCACCTGGAAAAATGGGTAATGATCTTGAGTGAGTATGATATTCAGTATGTTGAAAGAAAGGCGATAAAGGGACAAGTGATAGTAGACCAACTGGAAAACACACCTATACAGGGTGATCATCCACTAGTAGCAGACTTTCCAGATGAGTCAATATTTCATACAGAACCTAAGTCACCTTGGAGGCTATATTTTGATGGATCTCATACTAATCATGGCTTGGGGCAGGAATATTGTTTATCACCCCTCAAGGAGACTCCATTCCTAAGTCCTTCTGCATTGCTTTTCCATGTACAAATAATGTGGCAGAATATGAGGCACTTGTCAAAAGACACAAAATGGCCATCAAATGGAAAATTAGAACACTTCATGTCTATGGCGATTCTCAATTGGTCATTAACCAATTCAATGATGACTATAACACTAAGGATGAGAAATTAATGCCTTACAAATGAATGGTTGACATCTTTCAAACATATTTTCACATGGTGACTTTTGAGCAAGTTCTGAGAACACAAAATAAGGCAATAGACACAATAGCCACAATTGGCTCTCTCCTGGACATTCCTAGTAATGTGCCTCAATTTGAATTCTTGGTATAACAGCTTTTGGTTCCTGCATATGACATCCCAAAATCAGAGATGGTTTGCAAGCTTGTTGGTCCCAATTCTCCATGGTATCAAGACATTTATGACTACCTCAAGTCCCAAATCCTTCCCCCCAACCTATCCAATAACCAATGAAAGTCCTTTATCCGAAAAGCTACCAGATACACCATCCTTAGTGATACCCTTTACCGTTGTAGCTTTGATAACTCCCTTCTTCAATGTCTTGACACTGATGAAGCATGAACGACCTTGCGAGAGGTACATGAGGGTATATGCAAATCCCATTCAAGTGGTCCTACTTTAGCCAAAAAGATAATGAGACTTGGGTATTACTGGCCAACCATTGAGAAAGATGCACTTGAATTTGTCAGAATGTGTCGCCAATGTCAGATACACAGTGACTTGATTCATGCACCAGCACAGGAACTTTGGTTGGTTACTTCTCCTTGGCCCTTCGCACAATGGGGACTTGACCTCATGGGAGAGATCCATCCTACCTCAGCCAATGGCCACAAATTCATCATTACTGCCACTAAGTACTTTACCAAGTGGATTGAAGCCATTTCGCTCACTTACATTACCGACAAACAAATTTCCAAGTTTATCCTTAACTATATCATCTTTCGATATGGTATTCCACAATCCATAATCATAGATAATGGTCATCCCTTCAAAAATCAGGATGTATGTGAACTTTGTGAACACTTCCATATCTGACACCACTTCTCCATGCCTTACTACCCACAAGGAAATGGTCAAGCTGAGGCGTCTAATAAAATGATCATCAAACTTCTTAAGAAGACCATTAATGATGCTAGTCGTGATTGGAACATATAACTCAATCCTACTTTATGGTCATATCACACTAGCATCTGTACTCCCACTGGAGCCACTCTATTCACCCTCGTCTTTAGAGCTGAAGCCATCTTGCCCATAGAGGTCAAAATTCCATCCCTATGAGTCTCTATGAAAGGTCTAATCACTGATGAAGAATATTGACATTCATGACTGCATGAATTAGAAATGCTAGATGAATGCAAACATAATGCCTTTAACCACTTACAGGCATATCAAAATCATCTTTGTAGAAGCTACAACAAAAGAGTGATGACTCAGAGATTTGACATTGGTGACCTAGTTCTCATGCAAAATCCTAAGAATCAATCTAATAGAGAAAAACCAAGCAAGTTTGAGCCTAATTGGTTGGGTCCGCACATCATCACCACATCATTTGGGTCTGGCACATATCAGTTGGCTACTCCAGATGGTGAACAATTAATAGAGCCAATCAACAATTTGCATTTACACAAGTTCTATACATAGCATCGGAAAGTCTGGCCGACAACCAAAATATTAAAAATACAAAAAAAATGAAAAATACAAAAAATATCATCACTTGGATTAAAACTTGGCAAACAGGCATCTGCGTGACACCAAAAAATAAAAAAATTGACAAAATAAAGAGAAATAATTCATCCAATAGTGAAAACCTGATAACCAAGCACTTTGGATAAGTACCATGGTGAAAACCTGGCAAACAGGCACCATGTGTAGTCAGTCATTGCTTTGACATCTACTGTCACTTTATCTACCTTAGTCCATAATAAACATCCATTTTTATAACATTCGTCACAATGTTTCACCTTAACATCATGATGTTTCTTTCCATGGCCGACAGTGGTTGACATCGAAGTCTTACGCACCACCTATAGTCCATACCGGTCATGTCCTTTCCATCAACTTGACTAGGGGCAATATTTTATCATGAGACTACAGTGGGTATTGTACATGGTCTTGACAATAGAGAAATTCTTAAAAAAATCCAAAAAATCATTAAAAGTCCTAAAAAAATCATAAAAATCATAAAAAGTCCTGAAAAAATCATAAAAAATCATAAAAGTCCTTAAAAAATCATAAAAATCATAAAAAGTCCTAAAAAAAATCATAAAAATCATAAAAAGTCCTTAAAAAAAATCTAAAAATAATAAAAAAGTCCTTAAAAAAGACCTAAAAATCAAAAAAAAAAGTCTCGAAGAATACATAAAAACATCCAAATAACATCAAAAATTCCAAAAACAGAGTCAATGACGGTCAATTCAGTCAAGTCAGTCATACTAGTCAATCTTTTGTTAGTCGAACTATGAGGTCTCTGAGTGCATGACGTAGGCAAGGCCATCAGTCGATGTGCCCATGAGGCCACCTAGGTCTATCCTTTAGGGTTTGTTATTTTGGTCAAATAAGTCAGACATAGTCACACACATAAACAAGACAATCATTTGAACGTCAACATTCAAATTGCGAACTAATAGACAACATAGCCCAGTCATTCATCAAGCCAAACATCTGTCAAATTACCAACACAATGTCAACCTAATCACTTTATGGTCCCCTTCAAGATGTGTCCTTGGAATTAGACCCCGTCAAAACGTCATTTGCCTTTTTAGGATGTGTCTTTCTTGATGACAGGCTTCGTCACATAGTCATTGGCCTTTTCAAGTTGTGTCCTTCCTGACGACAGGCTTCATCACATAGTCATTGATATTTTTAGGATGTGTCCTTCCTGACGATAGGCATCATCAAATCATCAATACTGTTAGACTATCAAATTGTCAAACTGTCAAACTGTCACACAATCAACCTTCGACACACAAATCTTGGCAAACATATTGAATGGCTGTTGATTTTGCTGGTCTATTTTGTTTTATCTCTTTATTGTTTTGTCTCTTGGTCATGTTACTAGCTACCCCGAGGATGTACCATGAAGGATTTAGAGGTGCAATGATGTCTCATGGCCTAATTTGGTGTGTCTTGACAAAAAGACTGGGGCAACTTGGCTTTTAGTATGAGTTAGGACATTCCTTGTCTATGGCTATCTGTTTTTCGCAAGTGTACGACCTTACACATCTTGGTCTATGTCATATCATGTTGTTTTTTGTCCATTTGTCACATTTTACTGCCCAATGATGATTATGCAATGCCTATGATGTTATTTGGAAAAATATTGAAGTATTCCTTTTTCATCCTCACATCCATGATTTCCATGCTAACATTTCTTCTATTCCTTCATCCTCTAGTCCTCTCATCCATTTTGAGAGCACACTCATGTTCTTTCAACCCACCTGTCCTCTCGAGGGGGCATACCACTACCTCATCGTCATCCTTCCTCTCCTCACTTTCAAACTAGGGCATATTTTTGACTTGTTCTTTCACACAATGCGATAAACTGCATCATGTCAAAGAGGGGCAAAATGTAGACACATAAAAATGGCCTCAACTTGCAAACCATATTTTTCTATGACGACCATGCTTCTCCCTCACATAATTCAATTATCTAATCATGTCCATTCCTCCATGATTATTTAAATAAATAAATTACGTTTATTTATTTAAATGCATCACTGATCAATCCTTATTTCCTCCATAACATTTATCATTTATCCTTGAATCAAATAAACTTATTTATTTATCCCAATTTCCATCCCACCTAATAAATAATTAAAACAATTATTTATTATCTTTTGTCTCATTCCCATTTATGAATTAAACTATTATTTAATTCATAAGTCAACATTCCTCCAGAAATTACATCATTTCTAATATTCCAACTACCTATTTTTCTCCACCATTGATTTGATTATCTCCAATTAAATCTCAACCCTTCATTTCAAGGCTTGCCCTAACTTTGACCTAATGTTGCCCTAACCCTAATCCTCCTTATCACATTGATTCTTGGCCTTTTATCTTAGGGCTTCACCAACCTTTAATCCTGGCCATCCATTCTCAATTTGAAACTCTTTAAAAGGCCCTCTTTCAAGTCATTTTGAACACAATCTACACAAGAGTTAGACACAACATGCTTGAGATCTTTTGAGTACTTGAGTATACATATTACTTCAATATTTTGTTTGTCTTTGACATAGGTTATAGTTGCACTTCAATTCTAAGGGAAATTATACAAGTTTTCAACAAGATGAAGAAGGCCAATGGAGGTCATTCAATGGAGGCTTGAAGACTAGGTAATGTTGTTTCATTATTTTTATGTTTATTGCTTTCATTGTTCTCCAATGTTGTTAGGGATAAAAGTTATTATGTTATTTGATATTAATCAGAAACTTTTCCTTAATACACTATTAATTAAGTAATTAAGTTTATTTGATTAATTTTCTTCATGCTCACTAATGTTCATCTTATTTAATTAAATAAATAAATTTAATTAATTAAAACCCTAAAGTCCTCTCATCTAATTTAATAAATAAAATTGTTTCAATCAAATGTCGCAATCCCCTAATCCCTTCAAATTGATTAATTCTAGAACCTTGGTCAAACTCAACCCTTGATTAACCAACCAACTTGCACATGAAAATAATTATTTTAATTAACTAATTACCCTATTTTCCCTCACAAAGGAATATGCTTTGGGAATATTCCTTCAATAACTCCATTTATTTGTCTTCATTACCCAAATATTAACTCCTCTTACACTCTCAACCATATGCATTAATCTCTCTTACATCCTCACCCACACTCTCTTACACTCTCAACCATATGCATTAATTCCTCTTACATCATATTTACTCACACATTTCCCAAAATGTGCTCCACCTCCAACCATTAGCCTTGTGACAAGTGTCACAATCTCATTGGCTTTCCTTTAGTCCCACATTCTTCTAATGTCTTCATTCTTCAACCCTTCAACCCTATTTATAGAGGGCTTCTCTATGAAGAAATCATCCACAATCTTAAACATTTTCACTATAGGCACATTCATCTTCATCACTTGCATCTTCATCATGTTTTAGAAGCTTATCAAGTGGGTGGGAAAGGCCATAATTTCCACATGAAAGGAGCACCACTCCCACTATGGGATAAAGTTTGATTTTTCTTTCATATGCTTTCATTTAGCTACTTTGGTTTTTTATTTTCTTGTTTGCATATGTAGCATGTTTAAATATCTCATAGGAGTACTTTATTTGATTTGTTAAATTTACTAATGTTAATGTTGGTCATTGTTTAAAGCAAATGTAGGTTAAGTGCTCACATTTTGGGTCCATTCCAGTTATAACGACTAGGCTTTTTTGGATCCTCTTCTCTCTTAGGATCAAAATAAACCATTCCTCTGATCTTCCCATTCCTCTAGATTAATGCAAGCCCAATCAAATATGTTTGGTGTCATTTAAGATTAATGCAAACCATTTAAGAGTCTCTGGTTGGTGTTGTCATAAATTAAATTACTTTTATCGAGTTTTGTCTCTGCCATTTTTCATAAAATCAGTCTAGTTTTATCACTTTGTTCAATGCATTTGACTCTGTTTGGCTGAAAGAGATTTCTCTCGAGGATTATGTCCCATTCTATCTATATAAGAAAACTATAATATTGGTTTATGTCACTTGAAGAGCTCTAAGTGTTGTGCATTATTTTCTATATAAATATTAAGGCTATAATTATCATGAGTTGAATTAAAATTTGTTGTGCATTTATGATTTTTGACATGAAATTTATTAATATAGATTCACTTTATCAACCTCAACATTGACACCTTTAAGTCTACTGGCGTGCAATCTTTCTTGAGAATCAATTACTGCATTTAATAGATTCAATTTTGAAAAGGCTTTGCATTTAATTGTTTCTGCAATTAATTTTGAAAATCAATATCAATTTGTTCATTGATATCAAAATTAATATCATTCTAGTGCAGGAGATTATTTTGACACATGCTAAGGTTGGATGGTGGTTATTTTGTTTCTGCATTTGCACCTAGTTATGGAACTGAACTCATTACTAACAATTTGACCATGGTTTCTTTTTTAGGTAATTGATGATTTTTCCAAGTTTGATCTACTTTTGAAAACTAAAAAGTGAAGTTATTGGTTGAGGATTGTTGTTTTCCAAAAAGCTCAACTTCTTTCAGGGAAGTGAGGCAGTGTTGACAAAGAGAATTGGTGACGTGACAATGAAAACTTGTGATTCCATACTATTGAAAGCAATGGATGGCGTGGCTCTGAAGAATTGAGCTCGACTAGACAATCTAACTTTCTAAATAAGCACAAGTACAATTCCAAATAACACATGGAAATTATGCATTGCTCCTTTTCATTCATTACTATTCAATGGATTAGCACAAAATTTCAATTGGCTTGGCAATTTAATCTAAACCAATCTAGGCTCCCATTTTAGCACTGACATAGAGGAAGTTGACAAAGTTGAATGGCTCGAGTACAAAAGACTTTGATCATTGTATTTGGTGAAACAATGACTGCTACTTGAGGTCGCTCGAGGAACTAAGTCGAGCAAATACTTATTAGCTACAGAGATGCCAATTCTAAAAGGGTGCTACTGTATTTTCCTGTTGCAGTCAAGAAAGTCCAATAATCCTCCTCAAGCAGTGTGGATGCCAAAAATTATTGAAAATTATCCTCCTTGAGAAAGGTATTTTTTTTATTATTGAAAATTATACTCCATATTTCAAATTGATTGACTCGATCTTGTTGTGATCACTTACAAGTACTAAAAAATTTCCACTGAGAGGGTGTAGGCTATGGGAGCATTCTGCTGGTAAATGTGTCACATGTGGAGGGAAGATAGATATCTTTCTATAAAGATAATGTCCACGTCAATATTGGAAAGAGAGTGAATCAGATATTTAATTGCTTTATTTCATTGCTTTAGTGTCAAGTAGAGCAATCAATTTAATAATTTACAAGCAACAAATCAAGATTTTGCCGCATGGAGGTCATTTCATGAATTAATGGTGTCATTTTACTAAGCTAATAATGGTGCCTAACTTCTATGCAAATTGTAGCTTTTAACTTTAGTGGAAGTAGACAATGGGAAGAGTAAGTCATAGTCATATATTGTTGTTCAAAATCTAATACATTGAGGGAATATTTTTACATTGTCATTTCTCTCATTCATGAATGGTTGTGCAAGGTTGACATATAGACAAAAGAATAAATTGCTATTGATTATCGAATTTATTGTTGATAGGTTTGCATAAAGAATCTGTGGTAGTGGAATTGGGCATTGGAATTAAAAAATAACAAGCAAATTTGAGTTGGAGAATTGAGCATTGGAATCGAAAAAAGCATTTTTAAATGCTTATTCTAATAGCCTAGGGCATTCATTGCTACTTTTGTTTTCTATTTTAGGCCAACTAGATCAATTTGGGTTTAAAATTAATCATTGATTTGATCTTTTTCAAATTGGTTAAAATTGAACTTGAAATTTACTAGACATTGCTTTGTGAGATAAAATTGAACAAGGCAAACTCACACTCAATTTTTGGTGCTTAAAATGAACTCATCTTTACTTTGAGGATTAAAAAGAACTTGTGTCTTAGTTGTTTTGTGATTTTTAATTCTTGTCATTCGAATGTGTATGCACTTCTCTCGTGTTACTCAGCAATCTTGAGAATCAAAAGCATTCCTTTGACATTTATTGTCTAATCACCCACATATTTCAATTTGGATCTAAAAATGAACCCCATGCTAGTGTGAGGAAAATACATTGTGTGTGTTCCCTCCTTGTGCTTCACATGATCTGGGTGGTCAAACTACAAATGCACTCCCTTTCTTTTGTTTATCTTTAGAGGACCTGCCTCCCCACTTCGAAAGGAGGGAAAAACCCAAGTGGAAACAAGCTAAAGCCAAGCTCTTTCAAGCTGCTATATAAATAATGTGTTTGTGATTAAAGTCACAAAAAATAGGTGTAGATGTGTCATATGGACAAGTGTCACCCTTACTATCTGTGTGATACGTTAAAGTCTCTTCTTAGGAAGAGACTGGGAGGCCTCCTGATTGACCAAAATCTTGAGCTAATATTGCCACATCTATGGCCACCTTGAATGAAATCCCTTATTATGAACCAATTATTTAGTGACTAAAAACCTTCATGCTTGATGTTGCAGGAACAATCATTCTAAAGTTTCCCCACATTTGTACTATTCAAAGTAGAAATAGGAAAATCCTTAGGATCTCTAAATCTTCAAGATTTTGAGATTTGGTGGTCCCAAAAAGTGTGTCATGGAGGGGAGCCAATGTCACCAAATATCTAACTACTCACTTTGTCTTAGTGTTTGGAGAAATTTGAGTGGGGACTCAACAAGTAGTGTCTTTGAAGCCTAGAATTGTGCATTTTGCGATTTAGTAAAACACATTGCTTGGATCTCAAACATTGAAACAAACATTAAAAAATCATCAAAATTTCAAACCCTTTGGAAAGAGTGAATATCTTTGAAGGGTCCACTTATTACTGTTTGTCCCTAGGGATTTTATCCTTAGAGGCTTCTAAATATTTGGCCTCATATCTCAATTCACTCTCTTTAAAGTCAACCTAGGGAAACTATGGCCTTGGCTCTTTGATTTTCTCATAATGGACCTTGTCGAATGAAAAGGAGCTAAGACATAGACATTTAGTTTGAAATGTAAGCAAGACAAGTGGATTTTGTAAAATAAATTCATTAACCAAGATTAAAACAATTTAATCCCACACATGTGCTTGTTATCTTTTGTCTTATGGTCTTCCAAGCAAAATATTGGTCTTTTGGTTCAAACTACTCATAGGGTAAAGCATGTTCTTCACTACCTTGGTCTTATAAACAAGGTCCCTTTTAGGTTCATTTAGAATCAAATCAAACATTCCATCCATCCCACAAACAACTTTTAGAGCTTTGGAAAAAATCAAAATTCTAGACTTGGGTTAATCCTTAAAACACATCAAAATAACCTTGTTTAGTTAGGAGTGTGAGAATGCATCCTTTCTCATACCTCTGGTTAAATTAGCACCCCTTTGAACAAGTTTTTCCTAAGATCACATATCCATCTGAGGATTCACGAGTTCATTATCCAAATCCAAACATCAAAATCAAACCTAAGTCTAGCATTGACCAAAGTTCTTAAAAGTTCAAACACCCATATCACTCACCCTTTCATCTTTCATCTCATCATTGGTCCTAAATTCCTTAGAGGTCAACAAGGTCAAAACACAAGAAAAACATGGAATATAAACTTGATTCATACATCATGAGTGATCTAAGTCAACCAAACTATTAAAGCCTTACAATACCAATTGATTATCAAAACTCACATTTATACAATCCATACATGGGATCATTATCTCCTACAAACCTCAATGATACAAAAAATGTGAGTATGACCAATCTATATTTTGGAGAACCTTTCTCTATGGTAGATTTAAATCAAAGTCAAAATCTACAAATCTATCAACCAAACAATCAATGCATGAGTCTTCAACAAAACAACATTATCCCACCAAATCAATACATGCCAAATATGAATATACCAAGTACAAGCTTACCAAACATGAACATATCAAATCCACATTTGGTGAACTATGGGATAGATATGTTTTTGAATCATACCAATGTTGTTCAAAGCCAACAATATGCTAACAACTCAATGTATTGATCCAAGTCAAGGTGTATCATAGAAAATTGGACCCTCTTGAGAAAAGAGACAATTTCACGTATAATTGGACCCACTTTTGAGTCCCTTCACATCATTTACCCTTCAAAACAACATTTATAGGCCCCTAAGACCCATTATTTTTTATCTAGAGGCCTGTTTCACCTAAGAAATCACCTAAAACCCAACAAACAACATTTAATTCTTTCATACCCCGAAAACCCACCTTTAAAAATTAGTAGTGGGACCCATTCGCCACCTTGGGTGAATGAGTCCCCTCTGGTGGGACCCATTCACCAAGGGTGGTGAATGAGTCCCTTTTGAGGGAAAATTCAACTTTGAGCGGGAATTTGATTAATTTAACTTAAATTTCTAGTGAATGTCGGCCTCTTAGGTCTAAATAATGGGAAAATAAGGTGTTTTTTTCTTATAAATACTCATTTTAAGTCATTTCACACATCTTTTAGTCATTTTTCAAAACCAAATTTTAAAGTCAAGTCTTCCACAACAAGTCTCATTAGCAAAAGTTAAAGTTTTAGGACAACAAACTAGGTTTTTTGCAGGTCTTGAAGCTCACTCTTTTGGTCAAGATTCAACATTGCAAAGGGTTGATGATGGATGCCTATGGTGAATCATGAAGAAATCTAGGTTGAGGGGATGCAACTAGCCATCAAATCACACCTAAAGACTTGGTTTCTAAGTGATTCCATCTTCCATTTTCACTCTATCTTTAGATTAAGGTTTGAATTTTGTTTATTTGTCATTTGCATGTCATTTAATTTCCATTTTTGATGTGTTGTAAGGTTTCTAGAGTTGAGATGTTGCATGACACAAATCATACTTGTATTTCTTATTCTAGCAGAAAAGAATAGGACTTTTGTCATACTTCAAATTTTCCTAGTCTTTAACACATCTAAGGCTAGGGTTTTATGCAGATTTTTCTCCATTCAATGTTTAATTACCCAACTTGGGGTTTGACCAAGGAAAACCCCCCATTAGACAAACAATCTTAAGCTATTTTGTAGGAATTTTCTAAGATCCCAAGTCAGGTTTCCATCAAAAATTGTTGTACAAGTGTTAAGGTGCAGAACAGAATTTTGAAGTTGCAAAAACTTAAAAGTGGGCTGATTCACCATGCATGGTGAATGAGTCCCTCTTGAGATTCATTTTTGAGTTAGATGTAGATCCTGGTTCTCGGTTGATAGTAAACAACTTATGTGTAGAAAAAGCCCTGATCTAGGACTGATTTGCCTAGGGTGGTGAATGAGTCCCAGTCAGCCTAAATTCAAACTTCATCAATTTTCTAGATTTTTTTCCATTCTTTTTCAGTTTCCAAGGTGCACACATTCTGAAAAACAACCTTCTTTTTGGTTTAGTTTGCATTCTTGTTCATTCTTTTAAGCTTTTTGCAAACAACATTGTGTTTTCAAAAATTTCATAATTCTTAGATTTTGCATACATAATCAATCATATAGATCACATAATTGTACTTAGTTCATTTCATTTAGCCTAAATAACATCATACATAACATAATTTGAGTGAATTGAGCTAGCATTTTTGGCCTACCTCTCTCCTTTTAGGTGAAAAACCCTAGAAGAGTTAGGGAGTCTTGTGGTGCCAAAAATCTATAGTTCACAAGGTAACACCATGCAAAATCAAAGTTACCTAAATCAAAGCAATGTGATTCCCAACCACAACAATGTTCAAATTCAACCCATAATGCAAAATATGAACATCATCCCAAATCATAACATTGTCCAAAATCAATTTATGCATGATCCCATACAAATACCACAAGTGTATATTCCAAATATGCTTGACCAACAACCAAATCAACTATATCAAGTGTGTCAAAATCAAAATCAAGATCAAATTTTGTGACATAAAATTGCTTCACTCACCAAAATAGTTGATTCATTGCACCAAGAAACATCTCCATCCCAAAATCTACACACTCCCCCATTAGTTAAACCATGTCATCAAAAATTGGGTTGTGTCTACAACCACATCAAGAACAATATCTCCAATATCAAGAGGTTGGATATAAAGATCAAAAACATCAACAACAAGCCCAAAATCAATCACCACAAGGTCAATTTCAACAAGTACAAATCTCACAAGGTAACAAACATGAATACACCCCTTTGGGAGAGCCAATTGAATCAGCACTAAGAAAGCTAGTTAATGCAAAACTCGTTACTCTTCCCAAAGTAAGTGCTTTCAACTCTAAAATAAACTTCCCTTGGAATAAGGGTAGAGATTATTGTGAGTATGATAGAGAAAATCTTCATAAAACATCAAATTGTATTTGACTCAAAAATATCATCCAAGACCTTCTTGATCAAAGAAAAATAATTGTTGAGGACAATGATCAAGATTCAACCACTAGTGATAGTAGTGACAATCTCTCCACCATAACTATTGAAAACAATGATCAAGATCTATCCATCAATTTGAGCACCTTGAAGACGTTTCTATCTCATCCAATGATCAAATCAACATACATCAAGAATCACTTTTCAATCATGATCAAAACCCACCAACAATGATCCAATTCAAGAAATGTTAACATCATTTGATCCTATGGTTGAAAATTTTGACAATATCTCCACCATAATTTTTGAGGACAATGATCAAGATTTTTCCACCAATGATCATGTTAATAATGAGTTAGAGGACATATCTCAAGAATTATTCC
Source organism: Sequoia sempervirens (assembly GCA_007258455.2). Taxonomy (NCBI): domain Eukaryota; kingdom Viridiplantae; phylum Streptophyta; class Pinopsida; order Cupressales; family Cupressaceae; genus Sequoia; species Sequoia sempervirens. Next base: position 96,986 of record VDFB02287132.1, read on the forward strand.
AAAGCATGATCAACATCTTTCACCAAAGTCTAGCAATGGTCCTTTCCAATACATATTGACATCCTTTGATCTCATGGTTGCAAATATTGAAGGAATTGTCAGCTCAACACTTGATCCAAATCCACTTAAAGATCAAGAGGATACTGAACCACTTCCCATGCCTAATGACGATATCCAACAACCCTTTGTAAGAAAACCAACATTTGAAATTGACCCATGTCAAGAACTTGATCCAAAGTATGTCGAAAGCAATTCCAAAATTAACCAAGATCAAGAATCTGTATCTCCAAGATGCTACAATGATTTACTAATGGGCACTCTCCAATCTATACAAGATGTCTCAAATGATGATCATATCCATATAGCACATACTCCTCCATCTACCCATGAGATGCTTTCTTTAGATGGACAAGTAGATGATCTTCATTCAGAACAAGATTCCTTTACTCTTGACATTATTACACAAGAACAGGAGGTTATTGATTCCTATAGTCAAGTAGAGTTGACAACATCAAGATCAGATATATCCCTAATTTAGATTGAGGACATCATGTATGAAGATATCCAACATTATCCACTAAAGGAAACAGGTTGGACCAAACAAGATATTCTAGAGTCAGTAGAGCAGCAAATTGAAATAACATCATCTATAGTGGTCATTTATCAAAGAATGCTTGCTAAACAAGACATCTTGAAACAGGAAAAATCAAAGCATGAAGGTTCTATTTCCACAATATTGGGGGCAACTATGTCTCAAGCAAATGTCAACATAGGAAGCACGAAGAATCCTTATGATGAAACCAATTCCAATACTACAGCTAGCCACGTCATAAATCATCATACACCCATCACCCCATCCACAAATTGGGACCAGCATCAAAAGAAATATATGAATCAAAGCAAGAATAACATTATCAAAGAAAAATACATAGCAAATCATGAAGGAAAAATCAAATACAAGTGGATACCAAAATATTCAAAGATAAAACATCCCTATCAAACTCCATCAGTCAAAGAAACTATGGGGAAAAATCCAAAAGGGAAATGTATAAATCAAATATTTCCACAAATGCAAAAGTAGGCTTCTCAAGCAATGTACAAAGTATATCAAGCAGTTGGTCCTAATTCCATGCACACTTTTGTATCCACCCATCATTTCTAATCTTCCCAAGTTTGGAGAGTCAAAGGTTCCAAGTTTCCAACCAATCCATCTCCTACTCCTAAACACACTTCACTATCCACTCCTACATGCATGATATCCAATTCTTACATTGACCATGTATTGGCAGCCACCCTTCATCACAAGGATTCAAAATGCATCCTATTGCGATGTGTGCACAAAGACAGAGTTAATAATGGTATCAACAAAGTAGATCATGATTCTCAAAAGTTGCATTCAAGTGCACATATCTTAGAAAAACAACTTCTTCAAGCAGGATATCGATGGCACATTATGACAGAAGTGACTACATCAGCACCACGAGGTGGTATATCAGGAGCATAAATCTTTCACAAAAAATTTAAAAAATAAAAAAAAGAAAGAAAAGAAAATAATAATAATAATAAATTGTCCTCCAATGAAAACCACATGGATGGCACTTTGGGAAAGTACCATGATGAAAACCTGGAAAACATGTGCCATGAGTAGAATCAAGCATCATATGGACCTGTTCAAATGGAAGCATCTCATCCCATCCTTAATAAATCTAGCAATCCATCCATCTTATCCATAATTAAAACATTCATCCATAATCCATTTATCCAATCAATTTTCATCCATCTACATATATCTTCCAAGTTATCTTGATCTTGAAAAAGTTTGGTGTACACTTTGCACTTGCTTATGGTAAACATCTTGACATGGATCATTGTCATTGATCCTATCCTACCTAACATTATCTAAGCCACAAAGCACCATCTAAATGAACATCCTTTGTTCGAACACCTTATCTTATTACAAGATAATCCTTGAAATCCTTTGTGTGCTTACCATATCCATCCATCCATACATCTATCCAAACATCCACCCATGGAATTTCATACATTGCTAGAAACTGGGGACAGATATTTACATCTTGCTTCAGGAATAAATCTTGATCTATATCTTCCAAATTATGTGGTGATCCAAACATTGGCAAACATAAAATCAAATTGGTCAAATAATCTGTGAACCAAAATTCAAATCACAAACCCATGACATATTTTGACAAGAAGATGTTCACTAGTACAAAAACAACAATATATGACTAAATAAACTACTAAAAATTGCATATAAATGATTGATTTTGGTCACGTGACCATTAGTAGTTTATTGCCGGTCATTTATAACGTGACCAAATTTATGACTAAACTATTTTAGTCATTTATCTAGTCATTGATTTAGTCATTGATTTAGTCATTAATTTAGTCATTTATTGTTGTTAACTGGTCATTTATTTAGTCATGGTAGTGATTTATTTAGTCATATATCTAGTTATTAATTTAGTCATTAATCTAGTCATTTATTGTTGTTAACTGATCATTTATTTAGTCATGGTAGTCATTTATTTAGTCATTATTTTAGTCATTAATTTAGTCACATATTTAATCATTAATTTAATCATTACTTTAATCATATATTTAATCATTATTTTAGTCATGGTAGTCATATATTTAACCATTGTAGTCATATATTTAGTCATTGTAGTCATATATTTGGTCATTGTATTCATTTATTTTAGTCATAGTAGTCATTTATTTAGTCATGGTTTAGTCATTTATTTGAGTGAATCAATGATTCAAGTTATAAATCAAATCTAACTTAATTAATTCTCACAACTTTATGCATATAAAGCTGAAATATCATAGATATTCAAATGTTTTTTTTTGTATTACATGAGAAAAAAAGAATATACAGACAACAAACCATTGCATAACCAAAGGAATTACAAACATCATACAACTACATAAACAAAGATCCAAGAAATACATCCTTCACTGCACTCTTGGTTGCCATGGAAGACAAATCCAAGATACAATACAAATGCTACAAAAATTGAAGGGAGAAAATACATGAAAATATATAGTAAATGTAGTTATATTATTTGTGGTGCATATATTTCCTGACTCAGAGCAGCCTTGCCCTCCCATTCCAACCAGACAACCCTTGAGAGAAGATTAGAAAGATTTGAATGAGAAGGATGGCAACTTCCTATCTAGAAATTTCACTGGTCATGGTCGGATGAAAGTAAAGAGTGCATGTTCACCTCTCCAATTTGATGAGCTACAACCTGAAAATAAGATTTCAATGAGGGTTTTAGAATACATTTATTAAAATGAAAATATAGTTATTAAAATGAAAATACGGCCAAGATCTAATAATGAGCACATTTAGATTTTTACAATATGAATTCTTTTACCTGTTTCAACAGTTTTATGATATTTCCCATTACAGTAACTATGGTAGAACACTAATCTACAATATGATTGTGAAGTTGCTCACTAATGGATTCAATGGTGATAAGACTAAAAGGTACAGCAACAGCAACATTGCCACTTGATACAATTATATTTGATAAGGCACATTCAAAAGCTATCTAAATGTTTATCTGGGAGGAAATGCATGTGGACTTATGATAAAACTAGAACAATGCCTTCAACTGTCATTTCTCCATTATACAACTCTGCCCATGTGAAACAAAGAGCTTCTAACAACCACATTTTATCCTTTTTGATCCTCCATAGCTTGCAATGATACTGTCTAATGATGCATAATTCTTACAACTACAACAAAAGACCGAGGGTCATATGCTTTCAATGATATTCTATTTTTTCCTTCTTTGATGCATGTTGTAATCTACAATAGGTTAAAACAAACCAGGTTACAAATTGAAAAGAAAAAAAAATGGATATGAACATAAAACAATAAGGCATTGGGCATTTCAAGAATTATGCTAAGAATGAACACAAAATGACTACAAAGGATAAGACAATGCACCACTATGAAGAGTATGCAAACTGGACAGAAACTGCTAAGAGCTTTAGTTGCTAGGAGTGTTAGAAAATGCGATGAGCGAAAAACAATTAGTACAATGTAGCATCTTAAGATGTTAAAAGGAAACCACCCCAAGACCATTGTAACAACCATTGGCTCCCAATATTTGAGCACTCCGTTTGTTTGTAACCTTAATTGATATTCTTGTACCAAAAGACAAAGCTCATATAAGACTTTGGCATGTCCATATAAGAACGGAAAATTAAAAAAATATCATAACTCTGCATCTTCTCTTTCATGCCCACCATGTTATAGTTTCTCTAATTTTTTTTTAGTTTATACCTAAACCTCTATATACTACAAAGTACAAACAACCATTCAAAAGAAAATACAACAAATATTCAAGTGGCCTAAGAATTGAAAAAAAAGATCAATTGGTGACTTCTTCGTATATTTTAGATTAATTTTGCTTCCTTAAACTAAGCATCATATACAACAACAAACAACATCAGACAATAGAGTATGCACCATAAATATATAATCCTTTAATACAATAAAAATTCAGAGGGTTTTAATATATTCACAAGAAAAATATTAAAATCAACTTTGTACAACACAATTGCATGTATCACAAACACTGAGCAAAGAGATAATGAAGCATTCTCCAACTCTTATTATAATGAGAGATCATAACCTACCAATTCCTCCAACAACTATAAATGCAAGGTCACACCCAACTAAATTCTGCCTCAAAATGCCCTGGCATTATAGAAGCGTTGTTAAGTAACATACAAAAACAACAAGTTGAAAGTTCATATCTCTAAGAAGAAAATAATATAAGAAAATCAATCATGACATATAATGCATGAGTGTGAATAATCAACACTAGATTACCTCACCACCAAATATCCCAAGACAAGCTCTCCTATTGACCATAGTTATTACCGTCACATCAATAAGTGAGCAAATGAATGCATTTGGCTGCAATGATCATTACACAAATTCAGTTTCAAAAAACAAGCATAACAACCTAAGTTGAATCCACAAAATATCCAGCTTAAGATCAACTTGCTGTCAGAACATAAATAAAAGTTACCTAAGAAATAATTTCTCCATTGAAAGTGGCTAGGTCAATCTAGAAAATTTTCCACAAATTATAAATTAAAGGCTATTTATTGCTAATAGAATTCAACTTAGATCTAAGAAAAAATAAGCATTGCACTCCCTACACTAGGGAGAACAAATATAGATGCAGGTAGGTTAATATCACATACCAGAAGAATTCTAGAAAGAGATGTGTTGACCCTCCAACAAAGCCATCTTGGGATCCCACATTAATGAATTCTATATTTGCAACTCTTTCCAAAAATCCATTGCCACATGCCACCACCATTCTCAGGAGGTAAGACATTTTCCATATGAATGGATCCAGACATATAGCACATTGTACCTGCATTGTATCTTGTTTCAATCCTTAAATGGAAGGATATTCTCTACTGAAGCATCCAAAAAACAAGAAAACTATGTTCAATTCTTAAACCTCAACACAATATAAATAAGTAATTTTGCAACATAGGAGAAAAGAGACAAAAGACAAAAGTATTAGAGCTTGAAACTGCATGAAAATAGAAAAACCAGAGTAATAGTTTTCCAACATTGGTATCTAATAAAGCTCAAAGCAAGACATCCTAGGGTTGAGCCAAACCCCATCAACCCTTGAATCAAAGGAAACAAGAAAAGAAGATGGAAGGTTTTTCAAGACATTGACAGTGACAAGGATCTCCACTTAATGAAAATGTCTATAGTGAAAGGAAAGTAAAAGAAGTCCAAAATTACAATAAAATAATGGCATTGGTTGTGAAACAATACCAACCTTGGTTAGAACTTTCTCCTGTGGTTTCAACATTATTTGTATAACAAAGGTACCCCTTTTAATATGGCTAGCATAAAACAAGAAACTCATGTGAATTACAAGAGAAATACATAGATAATAGAATGCTTCCAAGTTTAGACCTGCACTATTTGATAAACTTGATCAATTGGAATGATTGTTAGTCAATAGCATGAGAGTAGGGTGATTAAATGGGATGATTACAACAAAGCTAAGGTGACAAACTTTGGGAATCTACAATAGATATGCACAAAATGAATTTGGTGGAAAGGATTTAAAAAATTTCAAGCGAATACAATTTGCAGGTGTAAAGCCAAATTCCACAACCTTTTCCAACATCCTCCCTTCCTGTGCCAAAATGGGAGCTTTGAAACAAGATATGAATATCCCTCAATGCATAGACAATACACAACAATATTTGTATAAGAAATGTGGTCTATGGATTGCAATATTGTAGGATATGCACAAAATGGATTTGTTGAAAAGGCTTTAGAAACTTTCAAGCAAATGCAATTGGCAGGTATAAAGCCAAATTCCACAACCTTTGCCAGCATCCTCCCTACTTGTGCCAAAATGGGAGCTTTGGGATAGGCTATGAACATGCACCAAAGCATAATGGTAGGGGAAGTTTTGTCAGATGTTATAGTTGGATATGCTCTAGTAGACATATATGCAAGATGTGGAATCATAGAAAAAATACCTGAATTGTTTGACAGAATGCCTCAATGAGATGTCATCTCATGGAATGAAATGATTGATTGTAGAATGTGCAAAAAATGGATTTTGCAAGGAAACTCTCAAAATATTTGAATTAATGAAGCACTTTGGAACACATCCTAACATTGTAATATTTGCTTGGGTTCTAGGTGCATGCATTCATGTAGGTTTAGTGGATGAGGGCTGCACATACTTCAAACGTCAATAACCCTTATTGCATTGCAATTTACATATATAGTTGATCATTAGGTGTGCATGGTTGACCTTTGTGCCCATGTTGGCTATATTGAGGACACCCTAAACACTATTACTAATATGCTAGTTAAATTTGTGGTACATGTGGATCATATATGAATATAGGCTGAGTATTTCCAGCAACACTTCTTTTTTAGTTGGATCCTAAAAATGTTGCAACTTATGTTCTTCTCTAAAACATCTGTTGAAGGTTATTTAAACATTCACACCCTTCTATGTTCAAGGTTGCAACTGTGATAGGTTGCCAATGGAATCAATGAGGTTATTTAAACCATGACAATATTTTAGTTTTGAATGTTGTAGCTGTAATAGATTGTCAATAGAATCAAGGAGGTTATTTAAACCTTTAAAACTTCTTATTATATTCAAGTCTTGTAGCTGTGAGAGGTTGACAATGGAATTGAGGATGTTATTTAAACCTCTGCAACTTTCTATTTCCAAGTGCTATAGATGTGACAGGTTGCCAATGGAATTAGGAAGGTTTTTTAAACCTCTACAGTCTTCTATGTTCAAGTATTGCAGCTGTGAAAGGTTGCCAATAGAATTAGGGGGGTTATTTAAACTTTTACACATTTCTATGTTGAAGTGCTACAGCTATGACAGGTTGCCAATGGAATGAGGGAGGTTATTTAAATCTATAGACCCTACCATGTTCAAGTGTTGTATTGTGACAGGTTGCCAATGGAATCAAGAAGGTTATTTAAACATTCACACCCTTCTATGTTCAAGGTTGCAACTGTGACAGGTTTCCAATGGAATCAAGGACATTATTTAAACCATAACAATATTTTTGCTTCGAATGTTGCAATTGCAATAGATTGTCAATAGAATCAAGGAGGTTATTTAAACCTTTGAAACTTCCTATTATGTTCAAGTGCTACATTTGTGATAGGTTGAAAATGGAATCAGGGAGGTTATTTAAACCTCTACTACTTACTATTTTCAAGTATTGCAAATGTGACAAGTTGCTAGTGGAATAAGGAAGGTTACTTAAACCTCTACAATCTTCTATGATCAAGTGTTGTAGTTGCGACATGTTCCCAATAGAATCAAGGAGGTTATTTAAAATTTTACACCCTTCTATGCTCAAGTGTTGTAGTTGTGAAAGCTTGCCAATGGAATCAAGGAGCTTATTTAAACCTTCGCACTCTATTATATTCAAGTGTTGCAACTATGACAGGTTGTCAATGAAATCAATTTCAGATTGGGTTCTAGGTGCCAAATTGGGAGCCTTGGAACAAGGTATGGACATCCATCAAAGCATAAAGGATAGAGGAATTTTGTTAGATATTGTAGTTGCAACTGCTCTTGTAGACATGTATGCTAAATGTGGGATCATAGACAAGGCACTTGAAGTGTTTGACAAAATGCCTCAAAGAAATGTGGTCTCATGGATTGCAATAATTGTAGGATATACAAAAATTAGATTTGTTGAAAAGGCTTTAAAAACTTTCAAGCAAATGCAATTTGCAAGTTTAAAGCCAGACTCTACAACCTTTGCCAACATATATAATGAAGAAGCATAAACTAAATGCAAAGCTTGTAGGTCTGCAAAATGGTCTGTCAGAGCTTTTGTCCCATGATAAACACATTTACCCAAAACTAACCACACCTTTAGATACCTTTTTGGCTTAGTTAAAACATATGTCAAAGTGGGGTATAGGTCCTTTGGACCAAATGATTCAAAACTGACTGTCTCAGTCAGAATTATGCCTCTTTAGGCCTTGGCTACCACAGGGGTCTTTAGTTTCTTCTATCTCCAAACCCAAACTCTCACAACCAATACTTGGATCACTCTTTATTTGGTCTACACAAGCTTATTATTCCATGTAAATTCCACTTCTAAAGGTATTTTTATAAACCCTAGACTCTAACCTCCATCTTTACTCATAAGATCCTATTTTCAGACTAGGGAAATGATTATTCACCACACTAAACTCATCCTCTTGATTTGTAACCTCTAAAATATGAGAATAGATACTATAAAAGGTAAACTCACCAAAAATTGAGAGCTTTCACCAGATAAAATAGAAGGAATACAATTTCATCAACATAATGGTCACATGTATAGAGGGCCCTTACTTCCTTGAGTAGTTGATTATTCATGGCATTGCAAGGATACAGATTATCAATTCCAAATCCTTAGAGATGCTTTGAGGAGGTTGGGCCAGAGAATGTGTGCAAGTAGTGAGAGATGTGGCCTATGTGTAGATATTTGTAGGGAATTTGATTGAGGCTGCCACATGAATTTCTTGATCAAAACCTCTAAAATTGTTTAATTGGATGCCAATATCTTCAACAAAAACTCAAATTGTTTAATTTTATGTCTATTTTTCACTTCACAAATATCCTAATTTGGCATCATGTATTTCTTCAAATAGATGCCCTCATTAGGAATCTTGTACCTCCATAGTTGGATGTCTTCATGTTGGATCCTTTGCCCCCTTGTCAAAACATGTTCCTCACTATAACTAGGCATAGAAATTTTATTTATCTTTCTACTAGCTTTTATTTTAAATTTCAATGTTTTATGAAAGGAATGTTAAAAATTTACACATTTAAGTGTAATTCATCTAATGTCATCTTGTTTTAAACTTCACACCTTTTGTGAACCCTCTTCATACCCACCTGTGCCAAATTGGGAGCCTTAGAACAGGGTATGCACATCCATCAAAGCATTAAGGATAGAGGAATTTTGTTAGATATTGTAGTTGCAACTGCTCTTGCAGACATGTATGCTAAATGTGGGATCATAGACAAGGCACTTGAAGTGTTCGAAAAAATGCCTCAAAGAAATGTGGTCTCATGGACTGCAATAATTGTAGGATATTCACAAATTAGATCTATTGAAAAGGCTTTAGAAACTTTCAAGCAAATGCAATTTACAAGTTTAAAGCTAGACTCTGCAACCTTGGCCAGCATCCTCTCTCCCTGTTCCAAAATGGAAGCTTTGGAACAGGGTATGGACATCCATCAAAGCATAATAGAAGGGGGATATTTGCCTGATATTATAGTTGGAAATTTTTTACTTCACATGTATGCAAAATGTGGAAGTATAGAGAAAGCATGTGAATTTTTTGATAGAATGCCTCGAAGAGATGTCATCTCTTGAACTGCAATTATTGCTGGATATGCACAAAATGGATTTGTTGGAAATGCTTTAGAAACTTTCAATAAAATGCAATTGCCAGGTATAAAGCCAAATTCCACAACCTTTTCCAGCATCTTTCCTTCCTGTGCCAAAATGGGGGCTTTGGAACAGGGTATGAACATCCATCAAACCATAAAGAATAAAGGAATTTTTTCAGATGTTGTAGTTGCAACTGCCCTAGTAGATATGTATGAAAATGTGGAAGCATAGACAAAATTTGATAGATATGTATGCAAAGTAAGAATCAGATAGGTTATGGAATCTCTCACTGAATTTGTCAGTGGTTCCTAGTTCTATAAGAATTGAGCTACAAATTGTCTCAAGGCCTCATTGGATGACTTTTTATCTCTGTCACTCATCTTTTCTACTTTTGTATCTGAAATTTGAGAATCATTTCTTTTTCTCTTTCCAAATAGCGGAGATCTCTAGAACTGTATAGCATGAACTCACCCTATAGGTTAGCAGGATTATTTCTCTAATACCAATGTCATGTTCCTTTACGAACACAATGATTTTTTTTATAAAAAATAAATTACAACTTATCTGCAATAAATATAATAGCTCAACAAATTCTAGAAACAACACATTATTAAGAAATTCTTACTCCTATTACAAAATGAAGACTTGTTACAAGTATGAATACAAAGAGAAATTAACAGCTTGAACAATTCCTTGTTAGAGTTCTATGCCGGAAATGTCCTGCATTGCTGTTGGTCTATGCTGTGATCTGCAACCCTTTAAATCACACCCAAGAATCTTTTTTGCTGTTAAACTGAACTACTAGTGCTGAACAAAATGGTGCTGAAATGGATTTCTAAACTTGACTGCTACACTAAAACTAGGTAAGTGCTAAATTGACTGCTAACTGGACTTCTATGCTAAAATATTTTATGCTTTGTTTAATTCTCAAACTGGAATCACCAACTGGGAACCTAGAGATTTTCGTTCCCATTCTCTATTTGAAATGCTTAAGGGTTTTCATCCATGGGTCTCAAGAGGTTTTTTCCTTTGGATCAAGTGCACACAAATGCACACAAATGCTCAAAATAAATGGAATATGATGATTGTGGGATATGCACAAAATGGATTTGCTGAAAAGGATTTAGAAACTTTCAAGCAAATGCAATTAGCAAGTTTGAAGCCAAATTCCACAACCTATGCCAACATCCTCCTTGCTTGTGCCAAAATGGGAGCTTTGGAGCAGGGTATGAACATGATTCAAGGGAGAATGTTCTTCACCTTAACAACACAATCTTTTTATTTAAAAGGCTGCAAAAATCTTGTCCCAAGCTCAAGAATTTAGTAGCTCTAAACCCCGATATTTTTAGATCTACTTTTCATTTATTATGAATAGATTGAAGCAGTAGCTATATGGAGACTCATTTTGGCTCATCTCATTTTTTCTTAAATTCTATTTTGGTAGTGTTTCATAATATTTTTCCTGCAAACTCTAACCATTTTTCTCATCGACATCATTGACAACACAACAGAACTTGTGCAAAATCTTGAGGTAAGTCACTTGCCATGATTTCAATGAATTTTTTTTGGAAATTTGTACACGGCCAGATCACTTTTAGTTTTTGTTGTGTTTTATTACATTCTAAAACAGATCTATTGTTATCTGGTAAATGAAGGCATTGGTTATGTGGTTTTATCTGTGGATGTTTTCATATATAAAATTATTGTAATACAAAGTGTTAGACCCTTGTTTGTTTCTCCCCATGGAGATATTTTGAACTATGAAATGATCATTTGGTGGTTTAAATTTTTTGTTTATTTTGTTTTCCTTGCCCTTGAGGTTATTTTTGTGACAATTCTCTTGACAGAATTATTTAGTATTGAATGTATAGCAGCTACTCCTGAAGCTATAAATGCAATGGTTGTTAGAGTTATTTTCATATAGAGTGAATAGTAGAGATCAGATCATCTTCATATGTTAAACTTAATACATTCTTGATTTACTATTAGCAAATGAAGTTCAAAATGATTTGATATTTATTGAAATTTGAGACTATCTTCAAGACCATTATTCCTAATATTTATGAGATGCTAGACCTTGAAATGTCTAAGAAAATTAGTAATAAATTTTATTTGCAAAATTATCCTTTTGAAATGCTTGACCATATAGTGGGATGATATCATTGTGTTTCTGGACCTTGAATGACGTAAAACATTTGGACAAGTGTAAACCTGTTTAATAGATCTCTGTGTTTGAAACTTTGTTGATGGTAGTGGAATTTTCTTCAGGAGTATTTGAAAAATAATTAGATTTTGATGTATCAATACTAGTACTTCTACATTATGTTGGTATCTCCCCAAGGTCTAAGTTGCTCATTATATTATAGTTTTTTTAATTCTAACATCAACATTTGATCCTAATTTTAGTCTTTTAGGTGACTGTGGGAGTATTGATGAGTCCTTAAAATAGTATAATAGTAATTTCCTCTAAGAGCCTTATAAGGGTTTGATGATTTCTTGTTTCACCAAGAAAGCACTTACGTAATATGTATGGCTATTTTCCACTATTGACTTAGGTAAAAATGAACGAAGTCTTAAAGAGGTTATTGCAATGAGATACTATGTTCTCATGTGCCCTTCAATGAAGACAATGTACTTTTAAGGACTGTTCTGAATTAATCAATGAATCTATAAAATGATACTACTGTATTCTTCTTTTTTATCCTAGTGATACATGAGCTGGTTATGTATCTCTATAACCATGGACCAACCCAAGTAAACTTGCATCCTATAATTTGCATACTGATATCTTCATGCTCTATACTCAACTAACTCTTAAGCCTTAAATTATGAAAAAACACCCCTCAACAGTAAGATTATATATTGACCTAACTATTGTTGGGAATGTGTGTGCATTGCATAAAAATGTTGTTCATTTATCTAGTTTACCTATGGATGGGGGACATTATGGCTGGTTAGGAAACTTTATAATTTATGAAAAAATGACCCTCTTAGAGAATAGGACACCTAAATTGAATAGGAAAAGTTTGACGGACACATGGCATGTTATATCCCACATTGAGAATTACATTTGGGGTTGCAAAAGGACCAAAAAACTTGCAAATGTGGAATTAGTTGCCACATTTCACATGGGACAAATAGATCAACTGGAGTTTACGAGAATTTACTATTTCTAGCCAATATAAGATGTGTAATGCATCTTATTAGTTGCATCACTGAATAGGAAGTTACATTATCATAGTGGGTATTGGGATTTGTGCCACCTCACAGAGTTACACCACCTCATGTGGGTGCCCTTGGTGATATGACGTGTGATTTTCATCAATGGTTTTAGAAACCATTGTTGGTTTCTTGTGTTGTAATTGCATATTTAATAAGGGATTTGGATAGTAATTTTTGAGCATACTTTGTTGTATAGAAATGCCACTGGAATGCTGCTAAAATTTCTCTAGGATTTCCATTTGATGTGAAATCACCGTTGGTGATCATCTGATATGTTTGGAAGCACACATTGGTGTTAATATAGTGAATCTAATTTTGTGGATGGGGTTTTCTTCATCCAAAGGAACTTCCCTATGCAAACATTGAGTTATGGTGTTGCTCTTTTCTGTGTGTTATCTTTCCATTTTGTATTGTTGTCATAAATCAGTTTTATATCAATCCTATTATTGGTTCTAAATCAGTTTCAATCAGATTTTGAAACCCTTTACAATGCTCCTTTAGATATATCTTTAGTTTTTCAACACTTGGTATTAGAACTTGGTATTGGCCCAATGAGGAGATGCTCTCCTTGTGTGGTTTTCTTTGGTTGCGGTGGGAGTTGTGTGAAGTTCAAATATGCTTTTGTAGGAGTCATGGAAAGTCCATAAAGGATTGATATTGGAAAATTCAATGGATAGATTTTTGAGTTGTGGAAATTTAAAATGGAGGATCTCTTGGTTGTGGAGATCAGTGGTTAGCTGTGACATGAAATGATTCTCACAACCATAGACATGGTGGCCTTCTAAACTATTTAAAACTTTTGTAACAAACTCTCTACACCCAACATCTTAGGATGGTAATATCAAATTGATGTAGACACTTATCTTCAGCCTACAAGTTAAATTCCAAAAAATACCATGTTCTTGGTACTCATTACCCTAAGCTATTAATAGTATGCAAAAAAGATACAACCGAGTTTTAAATTATGAACAAAAAAATAAAGCAAAAGAATGCAGACTATGGGAAGATGTTTGAAAAAAAATATTCCACATGCAGCACCATTAGTATTTTGTTTTAGATCAAAAAGTAAAAATAATTAAAAACTCTCTCCTATTGTTACAAATCATGGGCTACCATCTACAACCATCAAATTCCTTCCTAAATATCTCTTAAGATGTTGACACAATAGCCAATTCCTAACTAACTTCTTCTAGTTTCAAAGACAAATAATCAAACTTTTATTCGACATTTGTATGCCTTTTCCCAGAATAACAGGGCAGTTTCAACACTACTATTATTAGAAAGTCAATTTTCTTGATTCGATTGTGAAGAGGTAACTGCTATTATTAGTAAAAAAAATTCCCCCAATTTCTAATACTAAACCAACACTACACAAGGAACTAAAGTCAACTCTTGGTTTAGTGGCATGAAATGGTTTACATCAATTTGCAATGACAATTCTCCCACTTTTAGGTTTTCATCCTTTTTCTAAAATTTAATGCACCAAATGGAGCAGCTCCAGTCTTGAAAAGGGGACATCCCTTCCAAGTCCCTAAGTCCCCAGGATATCTAGGATGCCACCCAAACCCCTAGGGACATGTCTCTATGAAACATTAGAAAATGTTTGGTATGTTCATGTTGTTTAATCATTAAGTATGTTCCTAAAATTTAATGCCTATCTTATATAGATAAAAATGTTGTGGTTGTGCAATATCCTCAGTCATCAGGAGAGGTGATTGCTCATCCCTTATGGGATCAATGGGGAACTTAGCATTTAAAAAATTGAATCCTTGCAAGGCAATAAGTTACTTGGATTAGACTTATCAACTTTTTAAATTTTTCTTAGGAAAATCATTGCTTTATGGAGATCCAGCTTAAGATTAAAAATTAATTATTTAGTCCTCTCCTAGTCATTACCTATCTTTACCCTCTCTTACTCATGGGAAATTTCTTGGTCAGGCTGCTTGATTTCATAAGAACCTCAACTTGAACATGGAGATTAGGTGTATGTATAGTAACTTCCTTAGCAGTCATAATATCTGCATGTTGTTGGGCTAGACAATCACCGACACAATTATGCTGTTGAGGAACATGCACCATATTTTTTTCCTTGAATTTATTGAGTTGTCATATTTATTTTACTGGTTGACTTAGGTACAAGTTATTCAGAGTCATAGTGTTTCCATCTTTAAGCTGAGATGGAAAAATTTGTGAGTTGGTTTTCAAATAAAATGACTCAATCCTTGAACTCTTAGCCATTCATGGATCATGTTGGATACTGATAGCTTTGATTGCATTGTTAGATAGGATTTCCAATACTTTATAAATTAAAAACTCAATCTTTATTGTAATTACAACAAGCACTTGTAGCTTGTCCAGTCATGAGATTACCTTTCAATCATGATCCTTACGGTTTACATATTTAACTTCTTAGCAACATTGTCACTAGAGAATTGGGATAACCATTTTCAACCTTCTTTGACAATTGACATTTTAGAGTAAAGTCCATTATCTGGGTCCAACTCAATGACCCTAAGAATAGTTTCTAATTCTCCCCTAGTCTTGTTTGTGCATTTCAAACCTTTTGAAAATTAAGTAGAGCCTTCCTTGTACTATCTCTTGATAAATTACTTGATGCAATGCAACTTCGGTTAGCATTTAAAGCCCTTTAAGATTTAAAATGATTGTTTCCTTGATCTTCAACCATTGAGCTTTTTGGTCCAAGGGATAGTCTCTTAAACTTATAAAAATGGAATTCATAATTAATCACACCCATTGATATTTTCTATTTTAGCATTTTCATTTGAATGTATTCTAACAAGCAAAATAATTTATGTTGACCAAATCTCCTTTCATGGCCCTTTGCTTGATCTTCTTCAACTTGATCTTCTTGATCTTCTTTGAGTGGTTCTTCATTTGCAGGGATATTTAAATCTATAGCATGTCTTATGGCTTGGGGTTTGACCACTTTAGGTTTACTCCCTTTGATGTACAGTCTTCATTGTTATCTGTGTTAAGTTACTTTTCATATCCTAGGGTCTTTCTACTTAATTTTTTTTAATAATCGGTGTACTTTCTAAGTTCCAAAAAACATATTTGGCTTATTTGTAGATAGTAATATAATTTCTTTCTTTCTATCTATGCTTTCAAATTTCTTCACCTATCTACCATTTTTCTAGAAGGAAATGATAGACTACAAATACAAAACAAATGCAAAAAAGACATGCAGTACTCATCTGACCATAATAAATAATGCATGCTATGTTCATCATTTTGTGGCATTTATCAGGATTCAACTGCATAGTTTTTAAGTCAATCTTCATCAAGCCATCGATCTCTCATGAGCATGAATGGTCCAGTTAGCACTCATTGCATCTAGGTGATTCTCACAGGGGTGAAGTATTGGGACTTCTGGGAGGTCATTTGTCCTGTACTGTTCATCATCTTCTAATTTCTTGTCTACTTTCTTTTTGCAAGCATGAAATTGTAAATTTTGAGTTTTAATTAGGATGGTTGTATTCTTTTTTGGGAATTGGATTATGATACTGATTCACAATTAGTGTTGAAGGTATCGGTGAATAATGAAAATGGAGATGATCCTATAACAGTTCATATATTTGGAACTCATATAGAAATTGTGATTGATCGTGAGTGGGAATTGCAGGTTTGGATTTTCAGCTTTATATTTCACTAATAATTGCAATTTCCTCATGAATGCCTTTACTTTTGAATGTCCTTTTGTACAAATCATCTCTTTTGCAAGCCTCCCATTGGGTGCTTTTGTTTTGTCTGTATTCAAATGAATTTGTAAATGCATTTGATGATGTGCAGGCACCTCATATTCCTTTCTTGAATTGATAGTTGAGGCAAGTGTATTGCTTATCATTAAAGAAAAAATGGTACATTTAATACTACCTATCTTCTTTGTCCTTCAAATCTTGCTCTATAAATCAACATGATATATACTAGATAATAGTTGCACAATTAAAATTTTAGCTTGAGCGGTGACTTTCTCACAACAAAAGACCTAGTCTTATGGCTATTTCTAGACAAAGGTTATAATATAGATTGACCAAGAAAATTTTCCTGACACAAGAACCCATACCTAAGGTCATCAATGTGCTGAGGTAATTTTATAACTCACTAAAGAGTTTCCTCACATAACAGATATAGACTCGGGTTATCTCTGGGATGGGGCAATAATATTAGCCAAGTTTCATCCAAGTAGAAGATGATTTGGATTAAACATATTATTTTTAATAGATGTCTAAAAGGATACAACAATTTTTGCAAATAAATGTGGGGCCCAATAAATGAGGGAAAGACACTTAAATAGCTGATAAAGTTTTAGCTAATAATTTTATCTATTTGGGATGTAATTTAGGTATTCTTTTCAATTTAGGGAATTTCTTCATTTTCCTTGATTGATTGTTTCCCTTAAATTATTGATAGCTATATTGAGTTCTAGGGTAATATCTCCTAGGGTACCGTTATCTTTAATAGTATACTTCACTTTGGGTAGGACAGCTTAAAGACTTGTTACTGCCTTTTTGAATACTTCTTTATGTTAGTTTTAGGATCAAATTTAACAGAAAGCAGAAAATGCAACACATAGACAATGAACACAAAGTTTACCCTGGGAAAACCCTCAAGGGAGAAAAAACCAAAAAAATATATCTCTTATATAATAGAAGAAATAAGAGCAGAAATCTGCTTACAACTCTGGCCCAATACAAGAACAAATTTGATACAATGAATAATAGCACCTCTCCTAGATGCAAAGATACAATTGAATATGTTTCTCCTCGAAATCGGTCTGCTGCTACAAACTGATGGTTTGCTGCTAAGAGTGTGAACTTCTGCTACTTGCTTGATGCGAATTAGAGGGTGAATGAATGTGTTGTCAAATGAGATAAAATCACCTTCATTATATACAAGGATAGGTGACCTTTCCACTAGGTCAGCCCCCTTTGGAGATAATATTATTTGTTACAAGAAGACCGACCTACCTTAATCAAAGGGAAAATAGCTCCCAAAGCTATAAATCACTAACACTTTATGTTGATTTTACACTTTTGAATCTGCAAAGTGTGTGTTCCTTGAAGTGGCAAAAGATTAAAGACATTGGAAGATTGTTCTTTTGACATACTTTCTGGGAAAATACCCAAAATTGAGATCATTTTGTTGAAATTTGTTCCCATCTTTTCATTCATACTTAAAAAATGGAAATTATTCTTCTAGTGTGTAGGGAGTGACCTTTTTCTCTTCCTATTGAAGCTAAATCAATCTATTTTCCTATACATCCATTCGTAGAATCTAAATATATTAAAATGATTATTCCTTAGATAAGAGGATATTACTGTGATCTATGTGTTAAGTCAAACTTTTTATCTTTTGATTTTAATGGCAGATTGCATATGTTAGCTATCATGAATATTGTAGAAACCCTTGTCTCCCTGACTTCTAAAACTATGTGTTTTTTGACTGTTTTTGTGTATTTTGATTTTTTTTTGTTTTTGCATGAATAAAGAAAGGTGCGATTTTGAAAAGAAATGCTAAATAAATTTAAATAAAATATTTCAACTCATGAAATGATAGAATCTTCAGAATCTCTTGATGCCAGACTATTTATTGATTTGCTATAATTATTACACTTGAGATATTGTAACATGCAACAAAAAGATAACAACTTTATTTATTAAAAACTTGGAAGTTTGCAGCCGCCTGGAATCATCATGAAATGGTATGGCTGAAATGAATGTGCACTTTCCCCTGTGCCAGATGAAAGAATAAGCTGCCAGTGATATATGCGCCCCCAATTGTGAAGTCTGACTACCAATAAAGAAGGCAATTTTCCTTAAACAAAAAGTATGACCCTTTTAAAGATGGTATGGCCTGTAGCTGGTAAAGTGTGGCCTTAGTACAACAACAAGCAAACAAATAAAAAGTACGGCTTTCTTGAAGTCTCCAGATCTTAATGAAATAGGCGCCCCACTGAAGAAACCCTGCTGGATGAATCTCACACTGAAAACCCTGAAAGTAAATAATCTGTGATCACTTCTGAATGAAGAAATCTCTCTGAAAGCAATAGATCAACTGTTATTTCACAGTCTCTGAATTGCAACACTGAAGATGGCTCGTTCTCCAATGCCTGTAGACAACGGAAACCCTAGGCTTCATTCTCTGAAAGAAGACTTGATCAAAATTCCAATATTCAACATAATGGCTTGAATCCCAAGGCAAAACCCTTATATTCTTGCAAAGTGCGACTTTTCTCAATTGAGCATCATTTAAATAAATTTGAACTTTTCTTTTAATTATTTCAATAGTTTCAAACTTCATTTTTAATTATAAATTATAATTAAAAATGGCCCCTTCCATGATGGTCAACCCCTTCAGCAAAATCACTTAAGTTATAATATTTAAAATATTATAACTTTATATTATAAGCTCTGAAAAATTAATATTTAATTAAATCAATTAAATATTAATATCTCCCTCAAAATATATCTGATTCATGAACCGTCTGAAGCTGGCGAATAAGGGAGTGATTCCTCACATGACCAAACCATACTGCTAAAAATAGCAGGGGTGCCTCACTGAGTGCCAAATACTGCTAAAAATAGCAACTCAGGCAAATGGTGTCCGAATGAGCCCGAACGAAAGCCAACTGGTAAAATTCTGACAACTGAAGCTAATCCAAGCTCCATCAAGACCCTCTATTCATCCTATCAGCCTATGAGGGTCGCATAATAGGCTAATCATCAGCTCTGAGAGATTTCAACTGGAAGGGGACATGACAGTCTGCCCCTCTTGAAATTGCTTGTCCTCAAGCAATCTCAACCCCTGATGCTGCAGAATATCCTCGCTCTCCCATGTAGCATCCTCCACTGGAAAATCTCTCCATTTCACCAAATATTCCCTGATAGTCCTCCTATGAAACTGTCTCTCTCTGTACTCTAGGATAGACTTAGGTATGAGAATCAACTTTCCCTCATCATCTAAGGGAGGTAAAACTACAGAAGGCACCACACGGTGTCCCAACGCCTTCTTGAGATGTGACACATGAAAAACATTGTGGACCTTGCTCTCTGCCGGAAGCTCTAGCTCATAGGCCACCTCTCCAACATGCCTCGAAATCCTGAAAGGACCATAATATCATGGCTTAAGCTTCTCTAAACCACTCTTCCTAAGAGTAGACTGTCGGTAGGGCTGCAACATAAGATAAACCATGTCACCCACCTCAAAAGACCTCTCTATCCTCTTCTGATCTGCATACTGCTTTTTTTGATTTTGTGCCTTAGCAATATTCTCCTTGAGAGCCCTCATAATGTCCTGACTCTCCTGCAACAAGTATCTAGCACTCGGCACTCTACTATCACTCAGTAGCAAATCCAAAAAACTCGGCGCCTCATAACTGTACAACGCCATGAAAGGAGACATCTGAATGGTCATGTGGAATGTAGTGTTGTAGCAATACTCACACAAATAAATCCACTTGACCCAAGCCCTCTGCTACCCTGCAATGTATTTCCTGAGGTAACCTTCCACCCATTTATTCACTATCTTTGTTTGCCCATCAGTCTGTAGGTGGTAACTAGTGCTTGGTGTAAGCTCGGTCCCATAGAGTCTGAACACCTCCTGCCAGAAGTGACTCAAGAACTGACTATCCCTATCACTCACTATGCTTCGAGGCAACCCATGTAGTCTGAATACCTCATGGAAGAAGACCTCTGCTACCTATGTAGCTATGTAAGTGGTGGTAATCGGAAAGAAGTGGGCATACTTCATTAGCCGATCCACAACTACATATATGCAATCCCGTCCTTGGGCTTTAGGCAAGCTCATAATGAAATCCATCGACAGGAATTCCCACTTCCTGTCAGGAATCGGAAGTGGCTACAATAATCCTACCAGGTAAGTGTTCTTCTACTTGTTCTGCAGACAAACAGGGCACTCACGCACATACTGAAGAACTTTTGCCTTAAGTCCCTTCCATGTAAATCTCTCCTGAATCTATTTGTAGGTTTTGAAATACCTGGGATGTCCTACTGTAGGTACATCATGAAAGGCTCGCATGATAATGTTCTTCATCTCCGATCCTGGGATCAAATAAATCCTATTCTTGTAAATGATCAAGTCATTCACAAGTGTGTATCTAGTGTCAACCATCCATCCCTCAATGATACTGGATGCCCAAGTATCCTTGGCATATTCTGCCACAATCATATGCCTCCAATCTTCTATAATATGAACCATAGAGCTCAGATAAGGCCTGCGTGAGAGAGCGTCAACCACCACATTCTAAGTGCCTTTGATGTAAGAGATATCAAATTCATATGCCTGTAATTTTCTCACCCACTTCTGCTGACAATCATTGAGATCTCGCTGCCCCAAGAAATGCCTCAAACTGTTGTGGTCAGTTTTAATGCAAAACTTACTGCCCACAAGATAGTGTCTAAATTTTTCCAAGGCATGCATTATAGCAAGCATCTCCTTATCATAAATATTGTAGATCCTCTCTGGCCCTCTGAGTTTACGGCTCTCATACACAATAGGTTGCTTGTCATACATAAGCACCACTCCAATGCCCTCACCAGAAGCATCACACTGAAGCTCAAAAGGCTTCAAAAAATTTGGTAGTGCCAACACTGGGCACGTAGTCATCAACTCCTTGAACCTCACAAAACACTCCTGTGCCTCTAGAGTCCAACAAAATGCACCCTTTTTCAACAAATCCATCATAGGTGTTGCATGACGTGAATAACCATTCACGAATCTGTGATAAAACCCACACAAACCAAGAAATCCTCGCAGTTGTGTAAGGTTGGCCAGAGTAGGCCAGTCTATAATAGCGCAGATCTTCTCAGGATTCATTCGCACTCCCTCTGCATTGATGATATGACCTAAGTAGAGCAACTCAGTCATCCCCAAATCACATTTGGACTCCTTGGCATACAAGGACTCCCTCTCCAAAATACTGAGCATGGTCTCCAGATGAGCCAAATGCTCCTACCAAGTCCTGCTATAAATAAGAATTTCATCGAAGAAGACAAGTACAAATCTCCTCAGCAATGAATGGAAGACCCTATTCATGGTGGACTGAAATGTCGCTGGCGCATTAGTGAGCCCAAATGGCATCACCACAAACTTGAAGTGTCCACAATGACAATGGAATGCAGTCTTCTCAATGTCCTATTCATGAACCCTGATCTGGTGATACCCTGACCTTAAGTCTATCTTTGTGAAGTAGCATGCACCATAGAGCTCATCAATAAGCTCATCTATGTGAGGTATGGGGTACCTATTTTTGATAGTCCTCTTATTCAAGACTCTGCAATCTATGCACATGTGAAGGGTGCCATCCTTCTTCTTCACCAGAACAACTGAAGAAGCGAATGGTGATTTACTAGGTCATATGTGACCCATCGCAAGCAACTCCTTGATCGTCTTCTCTATCTCATCCTTCAACCTCTTAAGATGCCTGTAAGGAGTGAGCATGACAAGCTTAGTGCCCTCCTCAAGCTCTATAATGTGCTCAATGCTCCTGTTTGGAGGTCTCCCTAGTGGAATATCACTGAATACCTTCTCATGCTTGAATCTCAACTGCTGAATGTTAGGATGATACTCAGTCTTCTGTTGTCCCTCCTATATAGGTGCCAATGTGCACTCGGCAGCCCACTCTACCATGTTGTGTCGCATGAGTCTCTCCATCCGATGAAAGGAAATAGTTTTGTTGTTGCTGTCCCAAATTGCCTTCAGAATATGTGTCTTTCCATCCACATCAAAAAAAATCTCCATGTCTTTGAGACAAAGAGTGACTTCCTCAAGTGAATGAAGCCACTTCATGCCCAAGACTAAATTGATATCCCCCATGTTCACCACATAATAATCAGCCTTGAACTCATAGTTGTTCAAGCACAAGGGGAGATCCTTAATCATACGCTCGCACTTGAGAGTGTAACCGTTGGCCACCTTAACCCTAATGCCTTCGAACTCCTCAATGATGAGTCCGCACTTCTCCACAAATCTAGCATCGATAAAAATGTGGGTGGCTCCTATATCAAGAAGGGTAATGACCCTCTGTCCTACCAAAACTCCACAAAGTCTGAATGAACCTTCCTGTTGAATGCTAGATAGGCGTGCCTCCTGTATGTAAAGCTCTGACTCAGTCTCTGCCTTAGGCTCTAAAGCCTCTGACTCTGACTCCTCAAAACTCTCCTGCTGTTCAGAATTCTCTAATTCTGAATCCTCGTAATAAGCCCGCATCACTCAATTTTCCTTGCCCTTAGGCCGCAAAGGACAATCATGATTGGCATCATAGGGACCTTTGCAGTAGAAGCAAAGCTTCTTCCTATGTAGATCGTTAAGAGCCTCTCGATCCAAAGGTGGTGCTGCTGATTTTCCCTTTGAATCATTCTTAAAATTTGATTTTTCTCTGTTAAAATATGATTTCTCTCTGTTTTATTGAAGCCCTTATTGTCCCTAAATGAAGAAGTGTTTCTGGAGTTAAATCTACTGGATGGTGCTGCCAACTCCATGCTACGTGCCTTCTTCATAGCTTCCTATAACAAAGGAGGATCAAAGGCTTTGATCCAACCTCTCAATGGCTCTGTCAGTCCCTCCATGAAAAGCACTACAAGTCACCTCTCTGAAATATTCGGAACCATAACTGACAATCTCTGAAAGTCACCAATGTATGACTCCAAACTACCACTTTGTCGCAACTGAGCCAAATCTCTGAAATAGGATTCTGGATCCTTCCTGTCAAATCGTTCCACTAATCTGTCAACAAACTCCTGATATGAGGTGATCCGATCATGCTGGAGTGTCACCATCTCGTGGTGCTGCCAGTCGTAAGCTACCCCCTCAAGATGCAATGTCGCATACCTGATAGCATCTCTCTCAGCCATTGGACGTAATGTGAGGAAGGTGTCTAGTTTACTGATCCAAGCCTGGGCTGTAACCTTGCCACTACCATCGAACATCGCTAGAGTGAGTCAATTTGTAGCATGCTTCAGATCATTATTCTGATATCTAGGTCTCCAATCTTGTTGACCTCTGTTATGTTCTCTCCTCTATGTGATGAATTGGTCAAAAGTAATCCTCTCTCTGACCTCAGGTGGTACTAACTCCCACTCCTCGTTCGCTGCCATAAGTGTATCTATGAACAACTCCTCATGCTTCTCACCTGCCATAACCTCATCGGCCTCCTATCTCACAAAAGTAGGCCTAGTGGGCCTATCTGCCATCTGTGAAGCCATCCTAGGTGCTCTCTGTGATCCTGCATCACTCATGTCCTTGTCACGATGTGGTAACGGTCTCCTTAGAGTACCTAATCTTTGAAGTGCTACTACCAACTGTTGTAGCACATCGTTAGACTGTCGTTGACCTACTCGTAAATCTCTGAGAGCATGTAAAACCTTTGCATCGTCCTGATCCCTAGGGTTTTGAGGAATATCTATTCTGTCAGCCATGTTTCCCGGCTGCCTATTCAAACCTGTTGCCTGTCAATCAAGGCTCTCCTGCGAGTATAATACCTATGTGACCCAAACTCTTGTGGCTGCATAAGATTGCTAAACCCTCAGGATGGCAGGATTTAGCTCTAATACCACTGTAGAAACCCTTGTTTCCCCTGACTTCTAAAATTGTGTGTTTTTTGACTATTTTTGTGTATTTTGATTTTTTTGTGTTTTTGCATGAATAAAGAAAGGTGTGATTTTGAAAAGAAATGCTGAATAAATTTAAATAAAATATTTCAACTCATGAAATGATAGAATCTTCAAAATATCTTGATGCCAGACTATTTATTGATTTGCTATAATTATTACACTTGAGATCTGGTAACATGCAACAAAAAGATAACAACCTTATTTATTAAAAACCTGGAAGTTTGCAGCCGCCTGGATTCATCATGAAATGGTATGGCTGAAATGAATGTGCACTTTCCCCTGCGCCAGATGAAAGAATAAGCTGCCAGTGATATATGCACCCCCAGTTGTGAAGTCTGACTGCCAATAAAGAAGGTGATTTTCCTTAAACAAAAAGTACGGCCCTTTTAAAGATGGTATGACCTACAGCTGGTAAAGTACAGCCTTAGTACAGAAGCAAGCAAACAAATAAAAAAGTACGGCTTTCTTGACGTCTCCAGATCTTAATGAAATAGGCGCCCTACTGAAGAAACCCTGCTGGATGAATCTCACACTGAAAACCCTGAAAGTAAATACTCTGTGAATGTTCTGTGATCACTTCTGAATGAAGAAATCTCTCTGAAAGCAATAGATCAATTGTTATTTCACAGTCTCTGAATTGCAACACTGAAGATGGCTCGTTCTCTAATGCTTGTAGACAACACAAACCCTAGGCTTCGTTCTCCAGAAGAAGACTTGATCAAAATTCCAATATTCAACATAATGGCTCGAATCCCAAGGCAAAACCCTTATATTCTTGAAAAGTGTGACTTTTCTCAATTGAGCATCATTTAAATAAATTTTAACTTTTCTTTTAATTATTTCAATAGTTTCAAACTTCATTTTTAATTATAAATTATAATTAAAATGGCCCCTTCCATGATGGTCGACCCCTTCAGCAAAATCACTTAAGTTATAATATTTAAAATATTATAACTTTATATTATAAGCTCCGAAAAAATAGTATTTAATTAAATCAATTAAATATTAATATCTCCCTCAAAATATATCTGATTCACGAACCATCTAAAGCTGGTGAATAAGGGAGTGATTCCTCACATGACCAGACCATACTGCTAAAAATAGCAAGGGTGCCTCGCTGAGTGCCAAATACTGCTAAAAATAGCATCTCAGACAAATGATGTCCGAATGAGCCTGAACGAAAGCCAACTGGTAAAATTCTGACAACCGAAGCCAAGCCAAGCTCCATCAAGACCCTTTATCCATCCTATCATCCTACGAGGCTCGCATAATAGGCTAATCATCAGCTTTGAGAGATGTCAACTAGAAGGGGACATGACAAATATCATCTAATCCCTCTCTGCAATGAGTCCTTAAATCCAAGTCTTATTTTTATCATATTTGTTACAATTCATTGTCAATAGCTATAATAGTAACATAATCAGTTTTGAAAATTGCTTAGGGTTCATGCATTGAAAAACAAGCATATTTATTTATTCTTTTTTTGTTGTTTATTATTCTTTAGGTTTAGTTCTAAATTTAACTAATTTGTTAGTTGTGTAGGCAATTTTCTATCTTTCTGCTGTTGGATTTGGTGCAAAGCTCCTTGGAATCTTTGCAAATGGCATGGTGCAATCTTTTATTGATGCTTCTACAATGTCTCCAACAAGTGAGTATATGGTATACATAGATGGTACTTAAGCTTTTGGAAAGATATGAGTTGATGTAATTATCTTACCTAATTTGGCAGACATGAATAAGCCAAAGCATGTAGTAGAGATTGCAAGGCAACTGCGTAAGTTTCATCAGATGAAAGTTCTTGGTCCTATGGATCCACAGCTATGGCCAAATATCTTCAAATTCCTCAATAAAGGTTTTAATCCTGTCAACTGTATACTTATTTTTTATAAAAAGCATCCTGTTGGCTGAAATGCTTAAGGCAGGTTGTCAGATTTTGTGGGTAAATTTTTTGCTTCTTCTTAGGCATTTCTACTATTTAATATTCTTTTCTCTTTAAGACAATTCTATGCCTCAAAAGTTCTATATTTAATATATTTGGTAGCTTCTACTTCTGAATTCTAAATCATGTTTTACTGGCTAACTATTGTATTTGGGAAGCTTCCAATCTTCAATTTGAAGATAGTGCAAAGCAAGCAAAGTATGCATCAATAGCATTCAATGAACTCATAGAAGAAGCAAATGCTTTGAAGGTATTCATTTTGGATTTGACCCCATATAGTGCATCCTAGGTTACTGTTACACATTAAACCACATCATTGATATTTTCTGATATCAAAAGCTTCAAAATGTATTCTTGTTATAGAAACTATACTAAAAATATGTCTAAGGCAAAGCCAAAATGACTTCGGTGCCATTAACTTTACCAAGAGGAGCATCTTTGTCTCCTTTTGTCCCTTATCCAAACCATGCAGGGAGGGTTCCCATACAAACATAAACATAATTTTGTGCATGGCTACAACATGATGTGGCAATATATTTTTTTGCCCTATATTGCCAAATCAGGTTCAAATTCCATGATTTGCTGATTTTTTTCTTATTGGTTCAATATGGATAGGTATCTATATTATATATAATAAAATAATCATAATTAAATACAAAACAAAACTGCTAATTGATAATTTAATTTCAATTGTCAAATGTTAAAGATAAATCAAATGGTTAATATTAGTGCAACTGCACATGGAAAACCAATGCAAATCATCATATTACTTTTCATCAAGAGTATCAACATAAGCAACTAGTTCTTTAGAACCAAAAATAGTGCCATTGCCACTCCCACTAGCTGCACTATGCTAGTCTTGTTTAGCAGCCTTGCACCCCTCATTCTTCGATCAAAACTAAGGAAAGTTGTGAAACAAATGCATCCAAATTGGGATGCTTTAGTGCTACATCTCAATGCCTCATTATCTCCTTTGTGTGCTTGACTTGCTTGTGTGAGAGTATGTGTAGGTTGGAATGCATATACATCAACTCCTTTGAAAATGAACTTTTTGATATCAATCAAGATGATTGAGATGAATTACATAGGAAGGAAAGGAGCATTATGTTAATCTGATTTTGTGTTAATGAATGTGTATAGTGAGGGCACTACAAAGAAACTTTGGGATAAGATTGCAACATTTTTTCAAACTAAGTCTCTAGTCAATAAACATTTCTTGAAAATAAATTTTTATTCATTGAAAATGAATAATGGGGACTCTATTGTTGATCATTTACATGCATTCATTATCACTATTATTCAATAGCAACCTATTGATATTAGTGGATGCAAAGGATAAATGAGTAAGTTTTTTTTCTTCATTACCCAATTCATGGGACAATCTTCTT
The DNA here is from genome assembly GCA_007258455.2 of Sequoia sempervirens. NCBI lineage: Eukaryota > Viridiplantae > Streptophyta > Pinopsida > Cupressales > Cupressaceae > Sequoia > Sequoia sempervirens. The sequence goes on from VDFB02287132.1 coordinate 125,152, forward strand.
AGAACAATTAGTAGTACAATACATGTTTCTCCATAGTTTTGTGCCATTATATTGGCTCTTGTACTTCAAAGACCAAATGTTACAAGGCAAGGGATTGGCGTGACACAAATGACTAAAGTTTTAAAATATTGTATTCATAAGTGACAAACAACTTGGTTTTCCAAATAGATACATCCTCTCACATGTGATGAATAAGTGACAAACATATTCATTTTCCAAATGGATACATCCTCTCACATGGCTGGTTAGGACTGAGTGGTCCAATCTGGTACCAATATACTTTTTGATATTATTATATTCTTTTTCTGAAACCATGTGTGTGTTACTTCAAAAAAAATAGGGGTGCTACATATGAGAGATCATCTTCCCATAGACAAAGAGAGCTAGCACCCCTGCATTACATTAATTTGCAATAATTCAACATCCTCTAATTGCAATGGGTGTTGAGTGGACCATTCATTATGAGAGTTGGGTTCTTGTGAACCACTACTCATGAAACATGGGTCAATGAGTTTGACTCGTAAACTACATAATTGAAAACGATTGAATCCTAATAGCCATATCACTGTGGAAAATGCCTCCTTATCAATCAAACTGTAGGCATACAGGTTGTAGGAATACAAGTTACAATATTGTAAATCTAACGCTATCCCAACTAGAAAAGCATCTCATAAAAAGTAGTAACCCTACAAGTTGTAAGGGTTGCAAAACTGTCACCAACCCTCACTGCATAATCTAAAAGAATAAGAAGTTACATACTTTAAGGATAGTGGAATCAATGATTGATGAAGCAGCAAGGAAGTAACCAAGGGGAAGGTTGGGATGCCTAAATTATAAGGGTGTTATACTTTAAATTAACTAAAATTTAGAATTCCCGCTAGCTACAAGAAAAATTATTTACTCAGGCATTGATGTGCTTTAACTTATTCTGAAATCAAATGCATACATAAAATGCAATCCTCATTTCAACAATGAGATGTATTGAGAATATATATAATGATACAAACACACCATGAATGATGAGTGGAATAGTAGATGAATTTGTTTAAACATTGACAAGCTTCATAGCCTAAGCAAGGATCCATAAAAATCCTTACTTGTAATTTATGCATGTTGTGCCAGTCATGCTTTATCAGAGTTTTTGCCCTTTACAGTCTCACCATAGCATTATCAACACCAAAAAATGTTGCAATTGTGGTCCTTTCTATGATGGGTTCTATTAAAATTTATAAAATAAAATAAAATAAGGATTATACAAAAATTTAGTTTTCGTTTTAAGGAGAAAAATTATCAAAATTGAAAAAAAAATGATGGTAAGACAAAATAATTTAATGTCTCTATGATATACATTTTACTTCAAAAATAAAATTATAATAGTGGGCCTACAAAAAAATACCTTGGAAAGCGACACTTACTTCAACTACAAAATTTCTCTGACACCAGCGGTAAAAGGAATGGACGATTAACAACTATTGCCTTAATATGAAAGGGTTTGCATTGCAATAGGCATCTCATGGTGATGCGGCTTGAAACTAGTAGAACTAATTAGTTGAAGGTTTGACCCTTCTTGGTTAGAAGAAATAATCGAATGCCACTGGTGAAAGCAGTAAAGGGTTAGTAGCCATTGAATAATAATGATAGGGTTTAAATTAAAATAGTGCATGAAGCATAAAAATAGAAATTACCTTCACCCTTTTGGTGTTTCCTTACTCTCCTACTATTGTAACCAGCCATTGCCATTTCATTCTCAAGAAGGCCATTTGAAAAAGCAATGGAAAAAGGCAAATAGGGAATACACACAGACTCAAGCTACTTTAACTTGTTTGCAGTTGATTGTCTTGAGGAGTTTGACATTGGAGAGGGAGGAGAGACCGAGGCCTTTGGCCATGAGTAGGTTCGCCAGCACCCTGTGTAACCGTATCTTGTGCGGATCCTCTTGTTTTTTTTTCATGGAGGGAAAAAAAGGAAAATGCATCTCAATTGAGGGAGGGAAAATGAATAAGGAGAGGGAAATAAAAATTTTATTTTAGAAAAAAGTATTTTTTTATTGTTTTAATTTAGGATAATTAAAAAATTAAGAAATATAATGTAAACATAAACTAACAATTGCACTTTAGTGTGCAATGGGTAGGCAAAAGAAGTGTGGAAGTCAATTAAGATAAATGTTGATCTATTTTTGTACTATATAAAATTATAATAATTATTAATTATAAATTTTAATTATTTTATGTAATTAATAGTTTTATTTAAAATATAATATATAATATTAAGTATAATTAACATATTTAACTTATATCTAATATATTTAAAATAGCATAACTAAAAAATTTCTTTAGTTAAAAAATTTGATTATATTTTGATTATATATTAAATATAAGTTAAATTATTAAAAAATAATTATTTTGATTTTGCAAAAGTCAAAATATTAAAAGATATTTATTTTGCAAAAATCGTTATCTAAAAAATGAACCAAACCTTACCACTTGTTCATTATAGCCATGAAAAATTTAAAACTCAATAAATAGTATAATCAAATAATATAACTTACTTATACCAATTAAACTTTAATCCATATATATATATGACAAAATACTTGTTTTCATTCATGGAGTTAGGCCATGCTTATGCAATAAATATTAATAATGACAACTCATTTCAGTCTCTTTCCATTTAAGAGGAATCAATCTAAAAGGACCATACCTATAACATTCCCTTCCAATTATGGTGGAGAGAGTATTCACAATGATGGATAGGAATAAATTAATTAAAAAAACAAAATCAAACCCTAATCGTTATGAAGTGGAGGCATTTACTGAAGTGACAACAAAAAGTTTTATTTTGATAAATATACTCAAAAACCCTCATTGAAACCTTATTTTCAGGCTATAGCTCACCAAGTTGAAGAAGTGAATGGTCAATACTAGCAAGGAAGAGTTTGGAGGAGCGGGGGGAAATGTAGTGAAAAAATGACAGAAAACAGTTGAAAAAAATTGCGAAAAATGATGAACGGCTGATATTCATTTAATGGCTAGCAGATTGATACCAACCATTGATCAACAAAATTAGTTTTATCTTCTTCAAATAGGATACACCTTCAATGTAAATATATTTAAGACAATTAATTTTTTTTTTAAATTAATGTTTTAAATCCTCTCTTTATATAGTAGTGGCACATGGATGTAGGAATGATTACCATTTAGTAGTGAAATGCTAAAATCTTTAATAAAATATGTGAAGGACTTAAGACTACACCGAGAGGCAATGCCTTCTATGCAATAGGTATTTTTGGTGCACCAAGCAATCTAGGCGGCCACATGGCCCACTTAGGTAGGGGTCCCATGAGGGGGGAATAAGCTCTATGGATTATGATCAAATTCGAAAGAAAAATGAATAGAGGATAATTAGTCATTTGTATTTGTCTAATATGAGTCATTTATTTAGTCATTTAGTCATGATTTTACCCGATGACCAAATTAGTCACTTATAAATGACCAAAATAGTCATTTATTTTCTAAATACTACTATTGTTAGTCACATGACTAAAATTTTTAGTCATGTGACCAAAAGCTTTAGTCACGTAGTCATTTATTTGCCAAATTCTACTAGTGGTTCCTTATCAAGCTTTATCTCCCATCGAACATCAATCCAAACAATCAATATCTGTCACATCTAATTCACACTTCAGCATCACAACAAATCATTCAAACAAATTTTGTTCTAAATTTAGCTTCACAATCTTGATCAATCAAATCCAATCAATCCATCATCATCTTGGGATATCATTCCCAATCCTCATGTTGCTTAGCACTATCCGTGCATTTTTTTGTATCCTCAACAATGTTATCATCATCAATCCATCAATCAACCTTAGCTTGGTTTTCAACAAAATCCCAAAACAAATCACTGATTTCATCACACATATCCATATCGAAATCATCAACACCATGAAAAAAATCCAAAAAACATTCAAAACATATCAAAATCCCAAAATAGGTCAAAAATTTAGAAAAAAAAAAAAATTGGTAACCGAACTACTTTGTATCTAAGCTTAAACATAGGAACTTAGGCTAATCTTTTATCATCCCTCGAGACACAAAAACACAAAAACATTTAAATAACCTGAAAATACTAAAAAAAACAAACAAACAGCCTCATAACATTTCAAAAACATCAAAAACATTGAAATATTTGAAAAAATCCATTTGTCTCATTTTGCTTCACCCATGATAATCAATCATCCATAATAAATCAATCGTCACCTTCATCCTTTGGAAATACAAATAGAAATAACCACAACAATCAGTAAAAGCAAACTTAAATGCAAAATCAAAATTGAAACAACAAACTTTTCAATGCAAAATCAAACTCTTGATCATTCTCAAACATGTCAATCGAACCTTATATCAACTGGCCACCATCCACTAACATGTCCTAGGATGCATCCTTCCTACAATGGACATTATCTTTGGAAATCACTTTGGATACTTATCCTAAGCAAAACACATCCCTTTGGATAGAGGTATGAAGAACATTACCTTGTTTGCATACTTGATCTTTTCTTTTGATTTATCTTATTGCACTCATTCCAATGACTTCTCGATGATGTCTAATCAAAATTATTTAGAGAGAAAGGAATAGGGCATTGATCCTTATCTTTTGTTTGATGTGTTGTTGGATATTCTTGTAATATAACTTGGCGATACTTGCTTTGGTAGGTGTGTACATGGAAGAGGTTTTGAACAGCTTGTTGACTATTACATTGTTAGGTTATTCCTTTCCTTGTTTTTGTTTGAGATGTTCAAAATGCCTAAAGTACATCCTAATAAGGTTTTGTATGCTGGGTGTGAACAAGGATACTCCTATCTGTTTGCTGAGTCAAATTCCATCACATTAGATACCATGCCATCTTGGTTGTTTATACCTTGATTTATTGTATCTATGTTTGTTATAAAATATAAGGAAAGTTGTGCCCTTTACATCCCCAATCCCTCGATAAGCAAAACATCATCACTATTCATCATCATATCTAATAAAGTCTCAACGACTCATAGATTTGTTGGAATTTTGCATCTTCTTGGAATCAAGGGTTGATCTCTCTTATTCTTCTCTTTCGCACTAACATGATATCATAAAATTCACCAAAAATCTACCTACATTCATAAAATGTTAACATACCCATACTACATGCTCACGCATATTAGCATAATAGGAATCATCATCCATCTCGCATGCATTGCATCATCATTTAAGTTGTTTAGGATAATATATATTTATTATTCTAAGCATCTTAAAACCATCTCATTTGCATCATAATCATAATATAGATCTGTTAGTCTAAGCATCTCATAACATAACCATCCATACATCCATAAATCATATTTTTCATGAGCTCGACCTAAAGTCAAAATTTTCACTTGATCTCTCAAGGGGGAAGTGTACCAGCATACTTTCTATTGGGCCAACAGTGGGGCATCCGAAAAAAATAGGAAATTTTTGAATTCCGATCTTGGAAACATTAGTTTTTGAACCAACACAAATGGTACATTGCTTCAAAGAGGGGGGAAATGTAGACATGCAAATAATCCTAATTGACATTATGCATCTAAATTTGATCAATTAAAATCACTTCTACTATTAATTAAGTAATTAAGTTTATTTGATTAATTCACTTCCTACTCACTAATGTTCATCATATTTAATTAAATAAATCAATTTATTTAATTAAAACCCTAAAGTCCTCTCATCTTATTTAATAAATCATTTTTTTTAAAATCAAATGTCACAATCCCCTAATCCCTTCAAATTGACTAATTTTGGATTAATCAACTCCTAATCATCATTACCCATCCTCTAGTTTTTGACTCAACCTTGGTCAAACTCAACCCCTAATTAACCAACCAACTTGCACATGAAAATAATTCTTTTAATTAAATAATTACCTTATTTTTCCTCACAAAGGCATATGCTTTGGGAATATTCCTTCAATAACTCCATTTATTTGACTTTCTTACCTAAATATTAACTCCTCTTACACTCTCAACCATATGCATTAATCCCTCTTACATCCTCACCCACATCCTCTTACACTCTCAACCATATGCATTAATTCCTCTTACATCCTCTTTACTCACACATTTCCCAAAATGTGCTCCACCTCCAACCATTAGCCTTGTGTCAAGTGTCACAATCTCATTGGCTCTCCTTTAGTCCCACATTCCTCCAATCTCTTCATTCTTCAACCCTTCAACCCTATTTATAGAGGGCTTCACTATGAATAAATCATCCACAATCTTAAGCATTTTCACTATAGGCACAATCATCTTCATCACTTAAATCTTTATCACATTTTGGAAGCTTATCAAGGGGGTAGGGAAGGGAATCCTTTCCACATCAAAGGATTACCACTCCCACTATGGGATAAAGTTTGATTTTTCTTTCATATGCTTTCATTTAGCTATTTTGGTTTTTTATTTTCTTGTTTGCATATGTAGCTTGTTTAAATATCTCATAGGAGTGCTTTATTTGCTTTGTTTAAATTGACTAATGCTAATGTTGGTCATTGTTTGAAGTAAACGCAGGTTAAGTGCTCACAGTCCCACCTATTGCTTCTTCTTGCCTTATTACAGCATTGGTTTTTGCTCCTAGGAATTTGCTAGAGAATCTGATGGTGCCCACTTGGTGAAAGCCCAAGCATCCGACATTCAAACTTCCTGTCTTACCCACAGTGCCTTAGCCCGTTCGGTATGGTAAGGGGAAGGGTCCCCATGGGGAGTCCTCTATGTTGCAACCTTCGCAGCCTCCTATTACTCCTACCTCTAAAGCATTGAATGGGAAGAGGCCTGTCATTGAGGTGCTAGAGTGGGCTCCCCCCTATATTATTCCATCATCCTCTAAACCTCTCCCTCCTATTCTCATCCTAGATTCTCTCCCTTCATGGAAATAGTCATGATGGATACTTTGATAACCAAATAGGAGTCTTTCATTTTGTCTTAGTTTATGGCCTCTAGTTCCAAAAGTTGGAGGAATTACCTTACGTGTGAGCGTGAGCATCGAAGAAAGGCTCTGGTCATTGAGCAAGCCACCCTACAAAGGAAGGAAGGGGAATCGGCAGTTTCTGCTCTAGCACCCTTTGTTGTGTTCCCCTCTCATGTCCCCTCTATTTCAATTCCTTCAACTTCAGTTATGCTTCTGTCTCCCATCACAAGTGTAAATGATCCTCACCCAAAGAGGGTGCAAGTGTTTATGGCTCCTTCGGTCAAGCCCCTTTTGAAGTCCCTCTTGGACATCCCTCTATTTCCAAAGCTGTGGACATGTCAAATACCTCAGTGGTGTCTGTCATGGTTTATTCCTCTTCCTCCATCCCTTTTTCCTCATTCGTTGCGATCTTGCATCCTTCAACAAAGCGGAAGATGAAGAACAACCCTATTAGAAATGGGGGTCGAAAGAGGGGTTCACCTTCTTCAGAGGGTGGTTCTACATTATCTTGTGTCCTTGTGATGAAGGAAGTCCTTGTGTCCCTAGGGATTTTCACTACTCCTGAGTCTCTCGGTGAGCCTAGTATTGAATCTCAGGCATCACCTCCCTCGCCCATCAAGTTAACACATGGCACTATGATGAAGTGCATGTTTAATTTTGTGGATGAGGTCTCAACCATGTCAGCATTTTTTGCAAAATTATTGACTTTTACCCCATAAAAACTAAGCAGAGAAGACCTCGAGGGCCCTTCTTCCTTGGCTCTTGTTGCGGGAGGGTCGAAGGGTTCCCCCCTTGATATTCCACCCTTGCAAGTGTAGTGTTGAAAAATTTCATCAAAGAAATTTTCACACTTGTTTAAGCCCTCCTTACTCATTTGGGTTTAATATTGCCTTGACTTATTGTTGTAATGTGGTTGACACATTCACATTAGGTCTTGGGCCCTTGTGAACTAATGGATTCAAATGGTACCTTGCTAAAGTGTTGTGAAGTGTTGTAACTCACTTTCACACTTTTCTAAGGTCTTATTAATTAATTACACCTAATAAACCTCTTTTTAGCATTAATCTTACCTTATTTGAAGTGTTGTAAAGTGTTATAACACACTTTCACACTTTTCTAGGCTTTTTATTAATAATTGGGCTTTCTTATGCTTTAATTAGCCCTATTTTGCATCCACAAGCCTCATTTATTGCATCTTTTCAAGGATAATCCTGGCATATATCAATAACCAACCATAATTCAGTTGTTTCTAGCTTGTGTGGCCCACATTTAGGCATCTAGGACTCATTCGCCACCTTGGGCGAATGGGTCCTACCTGGATCTTTTGGTCCCAAACTGGATTTCACACATTTCTAAGCACTTTTGATTTTTGGTCCCATACATTATGCCTAATGGGACTCATTTGCCACCTTGGGAAAATGAGTCCCGTGTGGCCCAAAATCAAATTAATTCAAATTTCTGGAGAGATTTTATTCTCCTAGATCTAATGTCAGCTTGTAGTGTTGTAATTTTGATAATTCTTGTATAATTGAATATAAATACAAGGTTCTTTCACTCATATTTTCACCTAGAAATCTAACAAGAAATCAAGTGTTCACAAATATTTACAAGAGGATTCAAGAGCATTCAAGGGAAAATTATCAGGCATTTTAGAGCAACATTCAAGCATCAATCATCATGTCATATTTTATGTATCATTTTTGTTATTGTGCTAACAATTGTGGTGTAGGGTTTATGATTCAAGCAAGTGTTTCATTCAAGATCAACATCATTCAAGCAAGAGTCAAGAACCACATCCATTGTAGCCATCTCAAGAATATTTGTAGCACCTTATTGCTAAGGTTTGATGAGTTGCAACATTGTCATTTTTTCATTCATCATTCTTCATTTCTATTTGATTTCATTTCAAGGATTGATTTCCAAAATGGGGTTTGACCAAGGAAAACCCCTATTCACTAACCCAACAAAATTTTTCCCTCTCCTTTTTGTGTGATTTACAGGTCTAGGTTGCAGATTTCCTAAGGAGAAAGATTGCAGAAAAGTTGCAAATCATTCAAAGTTATCAAAGTTGTCATCAAGCCTTGGAGAACCTTGGAGAAGACCTACAAGTTGTAAATCAAAGTTTTGGATCCAGAAACCAATCAAGAAGGACAGAGCAAATAGAGAAGAGAATGATCAGCCTTTGAAGCTTCAAAAAATCCCAACTGGACTGATTCACCACTGCTAGAGAATGAGTCCTAGTCTCAGCCATTTTTCAAGATTTTACAAATTTGGATACCCTTTTGGCAGATTTCTATTCCTACACAGTTTTTCAGAAATAGGACTAATTCACCTAGCTTGTCGAATGAGTCCCAGTTAACATTAAAAGCATATTTTCTAGTGTTCTAAAACCTCCATTCAACCTTCTCTGAATTTCCAAGTACACACATTCTATTTTGCAATTTTATATTTCATTTCATTCACTTTCTTAGGTCATTTTGTATTGTTTTTCATTCAATTAGGATTTTACATTTCATCTTGCATTTCATTGTCTTTTCCAAGTTAAAACTTGGTGGTGAACCCCTCATTAGATCATATTCAGCCCCTAGAATATCCCTCTTGCATGATCTCTTTCTCATTTGCATAGAGATCTCAAGGGTTTGTTCTTGAGTGAAAGTGAAAATTGTCCTTTATAGGACCTAAACCCCTAGGGTGGATGAAGGAAAACAATTTTCCACCTTTCATTTTGGTGAACTTGCATTTAGAATACCTTCTCTTTTTTATTTGGAGTGCATTATCTTGCTTGTATTAACATTGCATTAGGACTTGCATTGGTTAACTTGCATTTTAGGGTTTCAAATTTTGCATTAGTGAAAACTCATATAGCTTGCATTTTTGCATCCAATTTCATTGAAAATCAATCAAAATCTACATTTTCATCTCACATACAAATCATAAAACATAAAAAGCATAAAATTCAAGTGAAAAATTCTAAAATTTTTGAAAAAAATCATCACTGGGACTCATTTGCCACCTTGGGTGAATCAATCCCTTTGCACATTTTTCACTACATTTTTTGGCATTCAAAACACTATTTTTGAGTTTTTGTTTACTGTTATTTCCTTTCTGTTTTATTTTACAGATCTTTTGTTTCACTCAATTCATTGCATCTAGTTTAAATTCATTCATCTTGTGAATTGCTTAAATTTAAAATTGCATTTACAACATTTCATTTTACATTGTTGCATACTTTACAATTTGAAATTTGCATCATGGATATGTGCTTTAGCAAGCTCTTGATGTCCTTAAAATCCTTAGTGGATGTGTCAAGTTGTGCCTTTGGAAATTATCCTAATGGCATTGACCTTACTCAAGCTCACTCAACTCCTAATGCATGTCCTCCTCATGATGTTGACATCATTGGAGAAGATGATGACAACATGAATAAGTTTCTAAATGGTTGTCTTAACAACCTTGAATCTAATGCATCCTATTACCCATCCATGAAACAACCAAACCCCCTTATGATACCACCTCTTGATATGTTTGGTTACTTACATCTTGAAACAAAATTTGAACCTAAGTTCCCTACAATAAGTGAACCTAATTCCTCTAAACAAGCAAAAACTAAACCATTTTATGACAACAAAGTAACAAACACTTCCATCTCTCTAGAAGAAATATATGGAAAAGGATTCACAATCTTGAGTAAACAAGGATGTGATACAACAAGTGAACATGAAATTCATCAACTAAAACAAATACCAACTAATGAAAACACAAAAGGGTTAGGGTATCAATATCTCTCTCACAACATAAGGGCTCCTAAAGAATACCTAAGGCTTCGTAGTGATGGTACAGTGATCTTAGATTCTCCCCCTGATATGAATGTCCTTCCTAAAGATTAATCAATAAATCATAACAATGACAAGGATGATAGGATCACCTTAGGTCCTCTTCAACCTTCAACTTGAGAAGTTGGTGAATCTATCAAACACAAAAGGCCTTACAAGCTACAAAAACTAAAGTTCCCTTGTCCACCACCTGAAAGTGAAAGGAAACTACAATTTCTTTTGAACAAAGAACTAATCACATTGCCACCAATGAAAGACAGGTGAATATTATATCCTAAGGATGAAAAAGTTCCACATCACTGATACCACAAAACTCTTGGACATAGTACTCATGAGTGTCATGGATTCAAATTAGTATTGAACAACTTTCACTTCGATCGCAACGATTGCCATAGAGTGATTGCATAACATTCTTTTTCATCCCATTGTCATGTAATAATTGTAGAACATTCTATTCTCACAATTACATGAACTTTCCCACCACCTACCTCTGCTTATTCTTGTCTTGCACTCAATGGGGGCAAGAGGTAGAAATCCTTTTCCTAGTAATGCATTTTTCATTGTCCCTTAGGTTCATTTTTTGCCTTTTGCTTATATAGACTAAGATTGGGATGCATATGACCTGCTCATAGGTTGACTTGCATGTTCCTTACTAGTCCTTTATTCATTTTCATTTTCTTTTGTGTGATAACATGTGTGTGATGTAATCCCCCATAACGTTTTGTTTCACGTTCTCTCTCTTTGTGACATTCCTCTATGTGTACCCTCATTCTTCTCTATGTCATCAATCTTTTCACTTTTTATCTTTTCATTTTGTCTTATGTTTTCCTTTTGGGGATGATGCAAGGCGTTGAGACATTCATGTCTTTTCCATGTTGACCCAAAATATTTTTCTTTCTCTTTTTCATTTTGTCTTGTTGTTGATACATTCATGTCTCTTCCATGTTGACCCAAAAGCTTTTTCTTTCTCTTTTTCATTTTGTCTCTTGCGTTTTCCTTTTGGGGATGATGCAAGGCATCAAGACATTCATGTTTCTTCCATGTCGACCTAAAAGGTTTTTCTTTTTTTTCGCTCTCTTTGTGTCATTCTTCCAATTCTATGTGTATTTGGGGAATGATGAAAGTTTCAAGCTCTCTAAAAACATTGTAGCAAGAACATACTTACCCAAAATCCATAGATCCCTTACGTGTTTGGTGTTTTCATTTTGGGGGTGTACACATGTAAAATATACTGATTGACATTATGCATCTGATCCCGACTATGAACATCATTTCATCCTGAATCATCCCTTGGTCTAACCATTTAATCAAATCTACTTATCTAATTAAATTCATCAATATTCCTCTCTTAATTGAATAAATCATTTTTAAGTCAATCTATCTTTGTTAATTTAATCAATCCATTTGATCTAATTATCCCTATTTAAATAAAAAATTTTATTTGATTAAATCTCTAAAGTCTATCCATTAAATTAAATAAATCAAAACCTTATTTAATTTGATCTAACACCATCTCTTTTAATTAAATAAATCAAAATCCTTATTTAATTAATCTCTTGTCATATTCCTCTCTTATTTGATTTAAATAAATCCATAAATTTGAGTCAAATAGGTCACATCATCTAATATCCTATTAAATTAATTAACTCTTGATTAATTTAATCTCTTTCATGTCCCATCCTCTAGATTTTGTAAGTTGCACATGAAAATAGATTTAATTCATTTATTAAATCTCTATTTTCCTCACAAGGCATCTTTTGGAATATTCTCCAAATTTGAATTCAAAAATTCCAAGTCAACATGTACATCCAACAAGGCAATAACTTCATCTTACATGTCCTTTTCTTGAGCCAAGTGGAATTTATGCAATTTCCCTTCCTCTTGCAAGTCATTTCAACAAATTTGAAATTCAAAATATGCATTTATTGGCAATCCCCAAATCTTGCACATCCTCCATCCATTCATAGATTGACAAGTGGCATCATGCCATTGGATGAATGTTAGTCCCACATTGCTCAAATTTGGACATTCATCCATCTTTTCATTCTATAAATAAAGAGCTCATATCCTCATTTCATCATCCACAAATTATGCAAAGTTATTATGCTAAAATATTTAGCCATTTTCATCCATCACCATTGAGTTCTTAGCTAGGTTTTTGCAGATTTTTGGCTTGGAGCTCTCATTCTTCACCAACAAAGTGGATCAATCACCATCAACATATCAATCTTACATCTTAGGAATTGGGAAAGGGCCAATTTTTACATCAAATTGGCACCAATTCCCCCATGGGATCATGTGTTTTCTATTTTAATTAGGATTGAATCTATATTTTCTTGTTCTATTAGGTTATTCATTGTTTTCTTTCCTAATTTAAAGTTTGTAAATGGATTTCATGGGGAATCCTTGTTTTAGCTTGCAATCTCTTGTTTAAGTTGTTTATTCTTGTTGTTTTGCAGGTACTAGTATTGGGGTTCGCACATTTGGTGCTAGAAGGAGGGATGGATATCATTCTTTATCACTTTTCTCACAAATTTCCACATTTTTGTTCATACATAGAAAAATTCCAATGTTGGGAGCTCAGCGTCACTGTTTTGGCACTGTTGTCTCTTCAGTGTCACTATATAGCACCGTGGGAAACTCAAAGTGCGACGCTAGACTCGTCCCGCCAAAAAAAATGAATTATAAACTTCGTCGCTTGACTGGTTGACTCGCAAGAACTTTCAAAAAAAACAAAACTATGACACTGGGCAAAAACTGTGACACAGTTGAGCTCACTGTATGTTCAAATGGAATCATTTTTTGGTTACAAAGGTCTATAGAAGCATTGTATTCCCTTCAATACCTAGGTCTAGGCAAACAAAGTGTCTTTTATAGGTTCATCTTAGGATCAAAGAAAATCAAAATATTTTCATCCATCCTTCATCCATTAAAACAAGAATCATCTCATCATCACCTTTTGGAAATTCTTGGAATCATTCTTAATGCTAGGTTTTTTGGAAAAATCAAAATCATCAAAAATATTTGAGACTAAATCCTTGAAAACATTATCAAAATCAGCTTTGGCTAGGTATGTGTAGATGCATCCTTTTGCATATGCTTAGTCAAAGTTATCAAAATCATCTTGTTTAGCTTAGTATATGTGGATGAATCCTTCTTCATATGCTTAGTGAAACTATCATCTTGTTTGAATAGGTGTAGGTAGATGCATCCTTCTCCCCGCACATATTCAAATTATCCTCCTTTGAACAAATCTATCCCTTAGATCATCATCCAACATCTTAGGGTATTTTTGTTCAAAATCAAAAGCAATCAAAATAAAAATCAAGGACAAATCCCAAATCCAAAGTCAAATCAAAATCAAAAATCTAAAACATATCTGAAAGTCCTAAAAGCCTAGCATCTCCTTTAATATTTATCAAAAGATTAAAACATCTACATCATCCATCCCTTGCATCATCATCATATCACCTTTTGATCCTCAAAATATCCTAAAAATTTCTACTTTTGGTATAAAGTAAAGATTGATCCAAGGAACCAAGAGATTCATCTCTCCTATTCTTGAAAAATTGATCCTTGTTTTATGGTACAAACTAGATCTCAATACAAGAAGAGTATGGAAGCCAACAAAGAAACACCCACTTCAAGTGATCTTAGCCAAACAAACATTGAAATGAATCCTGCTGAATCAAGCAATCCTTTGCTGATCTCATCATCACAAAATCTGCAAGAGTAAAACCAAGGGGAGGATCTTACATTTGGAATGTCTCATGAAGAAATAACTGAAATGCTCCAAAATCTGGAGAACCATAAAATCATCAACATTATGATGAGGCTTAACCCTTTGTTATACATGCTTGAGCTAGCAAAATAAGAGGCCAAGTTACCTTCAGATTTTGATGTGAGTATCATAGTGGAGACATCATTTCCTCCAATCTCATCCACCATTCCCATCTCATCTACACCCCCATCCCAAAGCATCATGCAAAACATTCCATAGATCACAACATCATTTTCTCCAACCCAACCCAATATTAATAAGGGAAATGCATTTCTCAATGCTATTCAAGCACATCCCCTTGTTAATAATCAAAACTTGGATGCAAGTACCACATTGGAACAAAAAATATTCGAAAACCCATTACATAAGAATGTCCCTTTTACTTTTCATCATGATCCATCATCATCATTTTTTCACGCAACACCTCAAAATCCTCTCCTCACCAATTCACAAGAAGAGGGAGATATTTTCAAACCAGGGGGAATATTCAACACCACAACATTCTCGCAAGAGCTTCACCCCCCACATTTCCACCTCTTCCACCATTTCCATTATCATCCACACCACTCCTTGGATTAGGGCTTCCCCCTCTACCAAGTATCAATTAAACCAATATCCCAAAAATTAATCAAAGCATTATGACAAATGCTCAAAACTTTTTATTGATATCACAACAACAGATGACAAATGTACAAGCAATTGTAACATCATCAAACACCCCCTAACATCGCAAAGCATGGTCTCCCAAGGACCAACCATTGCATGAACACCACCATCCATCGCTCAAAACATTAACATGACATCATCGCTTGCCACAAATGCTATTCCAAATCCACCACCCCCACCACCACCAACTTCCACCACATCAAGCCAATACAACATGGCATTGCAAGTTGCCTTCCAAAGGGGATTCTAACAAGTGCAAAAGCAAAAATTTGCACAACTAGCCGCTCAAGCTGCGCAAGCTTCCCAAGAAACACAAGCCACATTACAAGTGCAACAGGTCGTGCAAGCCCAAGCTTTATTTCAACAACAACAACAACAAGCCATGCAAGCATTGAAAGCATTGAAAGCACAAAAGGCTGCTCAAGTACAAGCTCAATTACAACAACAAGCGACACAAGCCCAAGCCCAAGCACAAGCTCAAGCTCAGGAAAATGCTCAATATCAAGCACAACAAGCACAAGCACAAGCACAACTTCTTCCACTAAGACAAGCAATACAATTGCAAGAATATCAGCAAGCAATAAAGCAGTATCAAGAGCAACAAGAAGCAGCCGAATTGGTAGTCCAACAACAAGTGTTGTTGGAACAATAGCAAGCACAACAACAAGAGTTGTTGGAACAACAACAAGCGAAACAGCAAGCACAAATCTTAGCATAGCAATAATAAGATCAACAACAGGCATTGTTCATACAACAACAGGTGGAAGCCTACCTAGCTCGACAGAACATACAGATACCATCGAACAACACACTAAACAACCCACCCATCCAACCCATGATTGAAACACCCCAAAACACTTTCATCCCACCCCCTAATCCGCAAAATGATGTGACAGCACAAATCAGGTTTCTCTCACAACAAGTGCTCGACCTTCAATCAAGGCGAACAACAAAAACACCAAGCAACTTGTGTCCCTATCCATTTGATAGGAGCCTAGTAATGAAACCATTCCCTAAGGGATTTGAGATCCCCAAATTTGACAAATATTGAGGGATGGGAAACCCTGAAGATCACATCAGGGAATTCCAGGTACATTGCATGGAAGTCGCATATGATGATACTTATCTGATGCAACTATTTCCTAGGAGCTTGGTAGGCCATGCTATGGAATGGTTCTCTCGCTTACCTTCAGGCATTAGAACATTCCAAGAAATTATAGATGCATTCATTAAAAATTATGCATGCAACATTGCAATGGATGTTAGTCTAGAAGAACTCTCGGCTCTGAAACAAGGAAAGGGTGAATCATTCGCCTCATTCCTACAATGATGGCAATCCAAGGCCAATCGAAGCAAGTGGACCATGCCAGAAGAATAAGAAGTTTACACCATCATAGCCAACCTTGAAGGCCGCTTGGCATTTCATCTCAAGGTTCAGGGCATTGCCAGATATGATCAGTTGATTGCCAAGGCACTCAGCATCGAAAGAGCCCTTATGACTCAACTCGCAGAATCAACATCATACCCCAAACAAAAAAACAGCCGCCCACCATCCAATTACAATGATAAACCTCGCACGTGGGCAAGGAACAAAAACATTACTAATGATGGTGTTGTCGATGCCAAGGTAGTCATTAGTGCTCCTCACCAAAACACACCCACACCACAAATTCAAATCCAACACCAAAACACTCATCACACAACACACCAACCAAACGACAATCCAACAATCAATAATCTCAATGAGAAAAGACGACCACCCCAATGCAAGAGTTATCCCAAGCAAAAATACACCACTTTGGGGGAACCACTTGAAGACATAATGAAAAAGTTGATAGATGAAAAACTTATCAAGCCTCCTACATTTGAGAATTACCAAGAACCAGATGTGAAACCTCCTTGGTATAACGAGACTCAACTTTGTGAGTTCCATAAAATCAAAGGCCATACCCCAAACAGTTACATGAGATTGAAAAACATCATCCAAGATCTCATCGATAAAAGAATCATAAACGTGGAACAACCTACAGGAAATCAGGATCTTAAGATATACATGAATTTGATGCTGAATCATGAAAACAAAGGAAATAACAATAAAAAAAGATAAAGGGAAAGGAACCCACTCAAACGTAAATCATGTTTATGAAATAGTTGTCACCTTCTTAGATGAAAACTGTATGGTCATTACTATCAGGGGCGCCTATGCTGAAGATTGTGGAGTCACCACAAGAGGCTGCAAAGTAACCATCGTAGGATCATCCTAGCCAAACAAAGTCCCTACATCTAGAACTGTTCCTAATGGCTACAATGTCCTAGATCAACTCAAGAGACTGCCAGCGCAAATCTCCATCATGGAGTTGCTAAAAATCTCATCTTCCCATAGGAAAATCCTTGAAGAAGCATTGGCCTCATCCACTGTCCTCGTAGATCTTGATGCAAAGCAATTCCAAGCTATGGTCAGAAATATCATTACGCCTAATCTTCTTACATTCTCCGACTAGGATTTTCCCGCTCAACCATCTCACAACCGTGCACTTCACTTGGAAGCCATAGTACATAAGAGAAAAATCAAAAGGATCTTGGTGGATGGAGGTGCGAGTTTGAATATATGTTCTCTCAACCTCATCAAGCAATTGAAAATATCAGAAGATTCCATCGACAAAGGAAAGGGTATCACGATAAGAGCATATGATGACCAAGAAAGATTATCTCAAGGCACAATCAAACTCCCTATTCAAGTAGGGCCTACCATCATGGAAACCACTTGTTAGGTCTTGGACCTCGACTTGCTGTATAACATCATCCTAGGACATCCATGGATTCATGCGATGAAAGCAGTAGCATCAAATTTCCACCAATGTGTGAAATTCACATATGAAGGACAAGAAGTGACCATCCATGGAGATCCTGAAACCTTTTCCTATTGAAAAAATATTGATGCAAATTATTACAAAATCCCCCAAGTACCAAAAAATGATAAGGGCCATCCACACCATACATCAATCCCACCACTCTCGTGTCCACTTCTGCGATAGAGACACCCACCACTCCCACCATTCCCACCATCTCTGACATCAAGGTCATCATCCAAGATAATGGTTGTGGCAACTACAAGATCCCTAATAATGCTTTTGTGGTAGGAGAATTACCACAATATCCTAGATCACGCGGATGCCTACAAATAAATGAGGCTTCCACATCCCAAACATCTACTAAAAACTATCCTGAATTCACAAGTTGGGGAGATCTTGGACAAGAAGTTATTGAGGAAGATCCATCTCATATGCTATATCAAGATGAAAGACCAGTAGCAGATTTACCAATGGATGATAGAAGTAAGGACCTACAAATGATGCTCGCAATGGGCTATGATAGAAATCAAAGACTGGGACAAAACGACAATGGGCTTATAATACCTATGATGCTAGAGACACGACCAATAACAAATCTTGGCCTTGGATGTATCCCTCTGAGTAAAACCATATGACGCTGAAGTCCTCCAGTTAGAATGTTTAATAATCCTCCTCAGCCAACCCCAGCAGAACTACAATTACCAGTGTCTACAGGTAGAGTCATAGATAACTTTACATTTGATATAGCCAACATCTATAGTAGCAGCGATGACGAGGACCCCACATCCAACTTACCTAGGCTATTTGAGGATACCACTCTTTACATTATTAGTACCCTATCTTTCGAATCAGACCACCAAGGTCATGAGATCCGCTTAGTATATCCCCAACTCATCGATTATGACCAACGAGGACCACCAGTTCTTGATACATTCAAAAATGATGAGGCACTCTCAAAATTCTTGGGATTATGGGATAACATTCTAGATGGGGATCACAAAGCAGGGTTCATAATAGAGTTTGACACACATGCCTATTATGGGGAAACAATTGAATCCTTCAGTTGCAAAAGTAAGAAATTAAGAATAATATCCAAGTCCTTGAGTGAAAACCACACTGTGGCACTCTCTAACCAGAAAAAAGTAAAAAGAAAGGATTCATCCAATGGTGAAAACCTCTCTAAGGTGCTCGAGGATGGGGGATTCAATCTTCCTTTAAGAGCCATTCATCAGGAAAAGTCAGCAGTCTTGGCAGAAAAATGCAATCTAGTCAACCTAGGAACAGAGGAGACCCCACATATCACATTCTATGTGGAATCACTATTATCAGAAGAGCAAAAGATCCTAGCGGAATTCCTAAGAGAAAGACAAATAAACTTCACATGGAGTTATGCTAACATGTCAGGATTTCATCCAAAGACTGTGGTTCACCACTTAGCAGTGTATCTAGAAGCAAATCCTATCAAACAAAAGCTTCAAAAAATGCATCCTCAGATTGTCGTATTGGTCAAAATGGAGCTAAAAAAGCTATTAGATATAGGATTTATCTGACCAATAGATTATCTAGAATGGGTGTCAAACTTGGTACCTATTTCAAAACCTGGCGGGAACATCAGAATCTACACAGACTTTAGAGATTTGAACAAGGCATGTCCAAAAGATGACTTTCCGCTTCCCAACATCGACATGATAGTAGACATGACAGTGAGACATGAGATTTTTTCACTAATGGATGGATTTTCAGGGTATAATCAGATCCTGATAGCTAAAGAGGACCAACATAAAATATCGTTCACTTGTCCATGGGGGACCTATTGTTGGAACATGATGTCATTTGGCTTAAAAAATGCAGGAGCAACATATCAAAGGGCTATGACATTGATATTCCATGACATGATTCATAAGATGGTCAAAGACTATGTTGACGACATTTTATCCAAGTCCAGAAAGAGAAAAGATCACATAGCAACCCTTAGTGCCATCTTTGACAGACTGGAGGAGTACAAGGTCAGACTAAACCCAAAGAAGTGTATCTTTGGCATACAATCAAGAAAATTGCTAGGATATATAGTGTCAATGAGAGGCATCGAGGTGGATCCAAAAAAAGTAAAAGTAATCCTCAAGATGGAGGCACCAAAAATATTAAAGCAACTAAGAGGTCTCCAAGGAAAACTACAATCCATTCGAAGATTCATAGAACAACTAGCAAACAAATAGAACCCATACTCTCACCTACTCCACAAGGGAGTAGTGTACAAATAGGATACCAAGTGTGAAGAGGAATTTAACAAAATCAAAGAATATCTACTAACACCACCAGTCTTAATGCCACCAATCCCAAAGAAACCATTGATCTTATACGTGTCAGCAACAACAGTAGCCCTTGGAGCTCTTCTAGCTCAGCATGATGAAAATGGAACAGAAAGGGCTATATATTACATCAACAGGACAATGGTTGGTCATGAGCTAAACTATTCATTCATCAAGAAAGCATGCCTCACAGTAGTGTTTGCATCCCAAAAATTTAGACATTACATGTTGGCACATAAAATAAAGCTCATTGCCAAAATCGACCCTCTCAAATACTTACTATCAAAGGCAATGCTCACAGGAAGAATGGAAAAATGGGTAATGATATTGTCAGAATATGACATCAAATATGTGGAGAGGAAAGCAATCAAGGGCCAAGTCATCATGGATCAATTAGCAGAAGCACCAATCTATTCAGAGAACCCTCTTGTCTCAGAATTTCCAGATGAGTCCATTTTTAATCTTAATGTAGCTAACCACTAGAAATTTTACTTTGATGGCTCATACACAATGCATGGATCAAAAGCTGGTGTCTTCTTCATCACCCCACAAGGGGATTGCATACCAAGGTCATACAAACTAGCATTTCCCTACACCAATAACATTGCATAATATGAGACTTTAACCATAGGTCTCAGGATAGCAGTGCAGTGGAACATTATAGCTCTGAAAGTGTACGGGGACTCTCAATTGATCATAAATCAAGTGAATGATGAATACCAGACCAAGGACGAAAAGCTCACTCCATACAAGAAATTGGTGGAGACTCTCAAAGAATCCTTCATCGAAATTACATTTGAGCAGATACCTAGAGCCAACAACAGAGTAGCAGACGCCATGGCAACAATTGGGTCCTTACTGGACATCCCCAACAATGTTCCAAAATATGAATTCCTAATAGAGCAGCTTCTCGTGCCCGCATTCAAGGTACCAAAATCATAATTCGTGTTCAAAATCATTGGTCTCGGCGATCCTTGGTATCACAACATTTACACATACCTTTGAATAGGAGTCATACCCACCGACTTACCATCAAACCTAAAATGAACCTTTATCAAAAAGGCATCCATATTTGTCATCCTAGGTGATACCCTATATCGTAGGAGCATAGAAGGAACCCTACTAGGCTGCTTAAATGTTGAGGAGGCATTAACTACTCTAACTGAAGTACATAATGGTATCTTTGGTTCACACTCAAGTGGAATGACCATAGCTAAGAAACTGTTGAGGATGGGGTATTATTGGCCCACAATGGGAAGAGAAGCACATGATCATGCTAGAAAGTGTCTACAATGTCAGTAGCATGGGGACCTCATCCATGCTCTAGCTCAAGAGCTTCATCCTATTATCACACCATGGCCCTTTTCGTAGTGGGACTTAAACTCATTGGAAAAATCACACCCACTTCATCTAACGGCCATAAATTCATCATAACCGCAATGGAATACTTTAATAAGTGGGTGGAAGCCATACCCATGAAGTACATAACTAGGAAGCAGATTTCTAAGTTCATCCTGAACTATCTCATTTGTCGATATGGTGTTCCACAAGCTATTATCTCAAATAATGGGACACCATTCAAAAATTAGGAGGTTCGTGACCTATGCGAGAAATTCAAAATCCAACATCGCTTCTCCACCCCATACTATCCCCAAGGCAATGGCCAAGCAGAAGCTACAAACAAAACCATTCTGAAAATCCTCAAGAAAATAGTCAATGATGCAGGTTGTGACTGGCATTTGCAGCTTAATCCTTCCCTCTGGGCCTATTGAACCAGTATCTGCACACCCACTAGTGCCACCCCTTTCTCCCTAGTCTACGGATTAGAAGCGGTACTCCCCATTGAGATTGAGCTCCCATCCCTCAAGATATCATTACAAAACCTCATCATGAATGAAGAGTACCGGGTATCAAGACTAAATGAGCTGGAGCTACTGGATGAGCGACATATCGATGCTTTGAATCATTTGCAAGCCGATCATAATAGACTCAAAAGGAGCTACAATAAGAAAATTAGAAGCGGGACTTTCCAAGCCAGAGAACTAGTCTTAAAAGAAAATTAGAAGAATGTCCCAAACCCAAGTAGTAAAGGAAAATTTGAACCCAATTGGCTACGACCATTCGTCATCATGACAAGTTACAAGTCAGAGGTATATCAATTTTCAACACCCGAAGGGGAACCTCTGCAAGAGCCCATGAATAGCTCTCATCTCAAAAAAAATTATGCCTAAATCTTTCAAGGTATAGAACCAAAAAATCAAAAAAAATCAAAAAATGTCATGAAAAAATGGTTACTTCGGTGAAAACCTGGCAAATAGGCATCTTGGTAACAACAAAAAAAGAAAAAAAAGAAAAAAAGCAAAAAAGCAAAAAATCCAAAAAAAATAGAAAAATGATTGAAAATAGTAAAGAGAAAAAATCATCCTCTAGTGAAAACCACTTCGGCGGCACTTTGGCAAGTACCTCAACGAAAACTTGGCAAACAGGTGCCTTGCATAAATAAGTACTTTCCATCCACCAGGATCTTTACAGCTTGTTCTGCATCATCCATCCATTACACTTCCATCATCCATCGCATTCGGGTCTCCATCCATCACTCATCCACCTGCATCTGCATCATAGCTTGGCCTTGTGTTCACATTATAGTACTACTGAGCTCATTCTCAAGGTCAATTTTTCTTGCCTTTATCGGAGTAGTCTATTGCATCACGTTGGGAGCATGTTCTTATCAGATCGGATTCATGTATATCCTTAAAATCATAAAATCAAAAAATCCAAAAACATCATAAAATCCAAAAATCCAAAAACATCAAAACATTTCAAAATCCCAAAAACATGTCAAAATCATCACAAAAATAAAAAAACATGGTCATCTTGTCGAACTACGTCATCTAGGTCAGTCCTATTGGAGTCTGTCATAATAAACTGACATCTCATCATGTATATCATCATCTGTAAATTGCTCAACTTGTTAGTCGAACTACGCAGTCTCTGCATGTATAACGTAGGCAAGGCTCATCTGTTGATCAACCCCCGAGGCCCCCAAGATAGGTCTTTAGGTTAGTCTCTTGGTCAAAATCTCAGAAAATTCCAAAATATTCAGAAAATCATAAAATCAAAACATTTAAAAATCTCAAAAAATACTAAAAATAGCCTCAAAACATTGCAAAACTCCAAAAACATCCAAATATTTGAAAAAATCCATCCATCTCATCTCGCTTGCACCCACAATAACATCAATCATAATAAACGATCATCATCCTCAATCTTTGATAAGACAATCAGAAACAAGTCTAGTAGGTTGAAAGAGAAAGCTCAAAACGTCAAGTCTTAGGTCTAAGTCAGTGCATAAGCAAGTTGGTCATCTCTTCGTATCGATAACCTATCATCCAATTGGTCCCATATAAATCATCATTTAGAATGCTTTGGATAAACAAAATGACATTCTGCCATCCACTAACATGTCCTAGGATGAATCCTTCCTACAATGGGCATTATCTTTTGGCAATAGTTTCGGTTCTTATCCTTAAAAACACATCCTTCTCTCCTTAGCGGTATTGAAGAGCATCAGTTTGTTTGTTTACTTCATCTTTATCTTTTGACTTATCTTATTGACTCTCATTCCAAGGACCTCTCGATGATATTTGAATGAAGTATTTAGAGAAATAGGAATGGGGCAACAATTATTATCTTTTTTCTACTATGCTTGTTGGACGTTCTTGTAATATAACCTTGGAAAATACTTGGTTTGTTAGGTATGTATGGAGGAGGTTGTGGAAAACTTGTTGACTATTGCATGGATAGGTTTACCATTTTGTGTTTGGGTCTGAGGTTTTTTGAACTTCTAATGTTCATCCTAGCAAGGTTTCCATATGTCAGGTGTGAACAAGGATACTCCTATCTAATTGTCAAGTCAAAGTCCATCACACTAGGTACAATGCCATCCTAGTTGTCTATACCTTGATGCATCATACCACGTGCGTTATCAAATATAAGAAAATTTGGCCCTCTAAAAATCCCAATTCCTCGGCAAGTAATCATCATCATCATCATTTGCATTTGCATCATCTTGTGTCTTGTTGAAATGACTTCTTCTTTTCTTGCTAACCACACTAACAAGGTACTATGATAGTTGATCATCTTCACCATCATCGTCATCAATCCTACATCCACAAAACCATTACCATATTGCATAAACATATCATAAAGGAAACACATGCAACACATTTCAATCATCATATAAATAGGTTATCATAGGCATTCTTCATAGATAGGTGCATCCATTTCATCGCATTTCATCCATTACATTGCATCGCATTGCATTATATGAATCACTGGATAAACATTCATTTGCATTTCATAACCATTTCACATTATCACATACTGCATAATCATAAAAAATAGGTACATAGGCATTATAAGATAATCCATCACATACATACTAGCATAACATCACAAAGTCATCTCATGCATTAAGTCCTTTTTTGCATAAAACATTATCATATCATTGCATATAGTACATCATATTAAATGCATCACATACATTACATCATCATTTAATAAGTTTAGGATAATAACATTTTTTATTTTTAGCATCTTAAAAAACCATTTGATTTTCATTACATAAAACCATCTCATTGGCATCATATCACGACCATCATATTACATCTTCCATGTCATCTCATAAATAGCATCATAAATCATTCATTACATAATATAAGTGTAATTCATTACATCAAATACAAAACGTACATCTATCCATAATCCATTCATATATAAGCATGATTCACATAACATTTCACATATATACCATATCATTTTGCATATTACATTCTACATCACATATCACATCACCATTTGCATAAACATAAAATAGATCATCATATAGACAGCATCATTGCATATCACATTTGCATATCATAGGTTAAACATAATATAGATTCCTTAGTCATAATCATAATGCATCATCAAAAATAAATGCATCCATAAAAGTATCATTGCACAACATATAGAAGTAAAATCATCCATGCATAAATAAAGAGTACACATCGCATCACATCAAAATAATCATCACCTCATATCTATATATTATCAATAACACAATTGTCATAGTACAATAATAAATTGGATCACTGTACATAAATGTCAATCAGTACAAAAGGCCCATCAGGCTATCAAAAATGAGCTTGTAAGACACAAAAAGTATCAAATCATCCTAATCAAGCTCTGTCCCTGTCGATGCTGCCCTCACCTTTGTCACTATGACCCTCTATTGGTCTGTGGCTAGCCTGCTCTGAGTACTCTTGGACCTGCTCTACTCTGGGTACGGCCTCATGATAGTACCTCTAATAGTATTATGCCTCTTGGACGACATCCCTAGAAGACCGAACTGACACCATACCCTAGGAGGAGGAGGTTGTCAAGTTCTCTAGCTACTGTCTCCTACCTAGCTCAGTGGCTGCTTGTAGCTCTACAGCCTGTCTCTGTTGTATGGCCTAATCCCTCTTGGCCCTGACCTACTCTCTCTCAGCCCTCACCTGATCTCTCTCAACTGTCACGGCCTAGACCTGGGCCTACAGTTGTGCAATCAAAGTATCTCGTGCATCCGCATGTCCTATTGGTTGTACCCATGGCTGCACCCGAGGAGGATCCTCCCCTCATGGTGGTGAAATTGGTGGCACCTGCTACTGGTCCTGCATGTGCACATCTCCCTGATCTAGCTAGACTAGAGGCACAAATGACAGGTCCTGTCAAATGTCATCTCTCCATCCTTGTCCTCCCCCTCTGCCTCTAACTCTCTGCAAATCTGAAACTGCAATTGGAATCGTCAATCGAAGCAGAGGCTGGAACCAATCCCCATAGGCCTGAGTAGTGCCTAGATCTACGAGCCCTTGATCATAGGCCCATGGTTGAGCCACCAACTTCCTGAAGCTATCCACCGCCTCTAAAGCAGGAATATACCGCCCCTAGGACACCTGTGTCATGGAGTGGGTGAAGACGGCTACATAATCATTATCTGGGCAATCCTGTGACTCCCTGAACTGATGCTGCACACGCCCAGGAAAGTACCTCTCAATCATAGTGTGCTCTCACCCTTGCATAAAATGGTCTTGGCGGCAGTAGAACATCTGATTAGCATCGTCATCCCATCTAGGCTGACCAAGGTACGATCGCCAAGTAAAAACCTGCATCTCATCCAAGACCCTCCTCCAATAGGAGATCTTGTGATCACCAATGTGTGTGAAGGACACACCGCCTTTGTATCATCACATGAGGGGATCATTTGGCACCATCAGAACTGAAACATGTAGATGCAGCACAGCAATGTGCTCCCACACCTAGATGTGAAGAAGAGTCACCCCTGCTTTGAGTGCTCTTTCATCCATGTAGACGTACTCATGGAGGTCTCTGTATAATGAAGCTAGAAGAACAGGCCCCCAAGCAAAACAAACCGGATTGTCTTGAACCATCTGCTCCCAGTAGGATCCCCAGCTGGGACTAAAATATCACCCTCGTTTGTCAGGGGCAAGAAGACCCAAAATGATGGTTGCAATCACCCAGTGATAGGGAGGTGCAAGGATCCTATGTTGCTCGAGCTCTATCTGCCCCTCGCAAAAGACAATCTAGTATGTGGCGAGGAATCTGAAGCAAGCCTCACGCCCCTCATCCATGTCAAAAATCACTCGATGACCATGAATCGGCAATTGCAAAATGCACCAAACGTCCTCTAGGGTGACGGTGGCCTCACTAGTGGGAAGATGGAATGAAGAAGTCTCAATGTGCCATCTCTCAGCCAACACTAACAACATCCCTAAGTGAGTGCGTACGGGCACTGCGTAAGCAATGTACCATAACCCTACAATCTAGAGTCGATCTTGGTCCATGTTGCTTAGGTCCTGCAAGTAGTCAACTAGGTCCCGCAACCTATGCTCTCGAGAGTAGAGCTCCCTCGCCACATCCTGCACTAAGGAAGGTCGACATGTTAAAAATTTTGAAAAATTATTCTTCGCACATTCAAAAAAATTCTCCAGCAGTGCAACCTGTGAAGTCGTCGCAGTTTGATTTCTAATCAAACTCTGACAGTAGGCCCTAACAGAGAAAAATCACATTGTCGTGGTGCACCTTGAGCAAAATCAGGACCACCGCATCGCACTTTTCAAATCCCTTCGTCAACCCTGAGTTCAGCGTCAGAGTTTTTTAATCTCCAATCTGCACTGCTGCAGTGCAATATTGCACCGCGTGGCACAATTTGATTCCTTAGCAGTGCCATATAGCACCGCTGCAGACGAACCGACCATTTAAATCATTAAATGAAGCAATAAATGAAAAACAAAGCACGGGTAAGGACCACTTACCGGTGCCCCAATGTCAGTGGCCGCTGGTACGTCCGAACTCAATTAAAAATGTGTAGGGGAAGTTGTCATTGCGTCATATCGTCAGGAGGTCAGAGCTCAAATCTCGAGGTTAGTATTGGAGGTGTTTGCAAATGACTTGAAAGTGACCCCTTCGGCCCCTTTTAAGCCTAAAAATTAGGGTTTTTTCACCCTGATTGGCTGTCCTACTAGGGTTTTGGACCCCCGAACCTATTTTTTTCCAGTTGAGGCTTGTTCTTCATCATTTTATTGCATTTAGACATGTTTTTAGCCTCCTAGAGCCCTTTCAGACCTATCAGGTACTTTGTCCTCTTTTTTTGCAAGATTACCCAAAAATTGAAATTTTCGTCCAATCTCTCAAGGGGGCATTATAATGGCATGTTTTCTCTCACCAGGCAGTAGTGGGGCAAGTTTTTTTAAATACCAAAAATTTTGGCTTCGATTGAAATCGCTTATTCTTTGAAACCAACGCAGCAAGTACATTGATTCAAAGAGGGACAAAATGTAGACACGTAAAATATATCGATTGACATTGTGCATTTGATCCTGACTACTAACATCATTTCATCCTGAATCATTCCTCGGTCTAACCATTTAATCAAATCTCCTTATCTAATTAAATTCATCAATATTCCTCTCTTAATTGAATAAATCATTTTTAAGTCAATCTCTTTTTGTTAATTTAATCAATCCATCTGATCTAATTATCCCTATTTAATTAAATAATTAATTTTATTTGATTAAATCTCTAAAGTCTATCCATTAAATTAAATAAATCAAAACCTTATTTAATTTGATCTAACACCATCTCTTTTAATTAAATAAATCAAAATCCTTATTTAATTAATCTCTTGTCATATTCCTCTCTTATTTGATTTAAATAAATCCATAAATTTGAGTCAAATAGGTCACATCATCTAATCTCCTATTAAATTAATTAACTCTTGATTAATTTAATCTCTTATCATGTCCCATCCTCTAGATTTTGCAAGTTGCACATGAAAATAGATTTAATTCATTTATTAAATCTCTATTTTCCTCACAAGGCATCTTTTGGAATATTCTCCAAATTTGAATTCAAAATTCCAAGTCAACATGTACATCCAACAAGGCAATAACTTCATCTTACATGTCCTTTGTCTTGAGCCAAGTGGAATTTATTGCAATTTCCCTTCCCTCTTGCAAGTCATTTCAACAAATTTGAAATTCAAAAATATGCATTTATTGGCACAATCCCCAAATCTTGCACATCCTCCATCCATTCATAGATTGACAAGTGGCATCATGCCATTGGATGAATGTTAGTCCCACATTGCTCAAATTTGGACATTCATCCATCTTTTCATTCTATAAATAAAGAGCTCATATCCTCATTTCATCGTCCACAAATTATGCAAAGTTATTATGCTAAAATATTTAGCCATTTTCATCCATCACCATTGAGTTCTTAGCTAGGTTTTTGCAGATTTTTGGCTTGGAGATCTCATTCTTCACAACAAAGTGGATCAATCACCATCAACATATCAATCTTGCATCTTAGGAATTGGGAAAGGGCCAATTTTCACATCAAATTGGCACCAATTCCCCCATTGGATCATGTGTTTGCTATTTTAATTAGGATTGAATCTATATTTTCTTGTTTTATTGGATTCTTCATTGTTTTCTTTCTTAATTTAAAGTTTGTAAATGGATTTCATGTGGAATCCTTGTTTTAGCTTGCAATCTCTTGTTTAACTTGTTTATTCTTGTTGTTTTGCAGGTATTAGGATTGGGGTTCGCACAGGGGGAAACCCCTCGCTTTTACTTTTCTTTCATATGACACAACTTTACTTGGAAACATATGACTTGGCATAGGGATTTCAAAGTTAGCTCTCATGTCTTCCTTTTTTTTTTGCATTTATCATTTTCTACTCTAAATTAATTTCTCATAGCATGGTGTTTAGCAATTTCTTTAAAGTGGGGGCATACATTGGCATTATTCTTTTACATTTTTCTTTTTTATGGTTTATAGTGCAGTTTTATTATTTCATATTATGTGTTTTTTTCTTTGTTTATGACATTGGGTGTAATTTCCTTCAAGAGCATGATCTATCTTAGCATATTGCATTCCTCTTAGTGGCTTGATGTGACACACTACATCCCCTAAGTTGCAAATTTTCTATTATTTGATTCATCCTCTCTTGGAGACATTAGGCACTATGTTCCCTAAGTTAAGACCTCGCATGAACTAAGAAAGACTCCTTTGAACACTCCTTATTGTAGCATTTTTCATTTTGCATTTATATGGCCACCTTGCATAACACAGCTTGTATGCCTATGAAGCCATCTTGTTTGTTCATGAGCTCCAATCATACAAAGTTTTGCTTGCCTCATGAACCTCAAAAATCATTTTTGCATGGCACCTTATTAAAGTTATCAAGGGGTATAACTTTGGTATGGTTTGAGCGGGAAGCCCAACCGAGGCATGACTTTCCCCATAGCCACTCACATGTGTGTTTGAGTACATACCAGCCATGAGTGTATGTCTCTCACCTTTTTTAACTTCTCACCCAACAGACAACTAGGAGTTCCATTGCCACAGAGTGAGTATACATTTTTTAGAAAAACAACCTAGATTTGATCCACATCACGATGGAAAAACGATTGAAGCTTGATTTGACTCTTCTTTTTTTACCTTTTCTCTTTTTCATCTTTGGCAGTGTATGTTTCTGCTTTGTTTTTGCTCTTT
Organism: Sequoia sempervirens; assembly: GCA_007258455.2. Classification (NCBI taxonomy): domain Eukaryota; kingdom Viridiplantae; phylum Streptophyta; class Pinopsida; order Cupressales; family Cupressaceae; genus Sequoia; species Sequoia sempervirens. Next base: position 155,669 of record VDFB02287132.1, read on the forward strand.
ATATATCATTCTCATGTGTGCTCTCTTGTGCCTATGTTAGTTTGTCATGGGATCTTGATCCTAGGGGATTGATCAACCCTCTTGCTTGTTGTCATCCCATCTTATTGGCATTGGTGCATTTGAACCCCTCTTGATGCATGTTTGTCTACTTTAGTGTGAATTTGAAGCAATTTCATCCTCTCACTAAAGTGGGGACTAATTGTAGTGTCAAAAAATGTCATCAGGGAAATTTTCACACTTGTTTGGGCCCTCCTTGCCAATTTGGGATTAAAGTTACCTTGATTTAGTGTTGTAATGTGGTTGACACATTCACATTAGGTCTTGGGACCTTGTGAACTAATGGATTCAAATGGTACCTTGCTAAAGTGTTGTGAAGTGTTGTAACTCACTTTCACACTTTTCTAAGGTCTTATTAATTCATTACACCTAATAAATCTCTTTTTAACATTAATCTTTCCTTGTTTGAAGTGTTGTAAAGCTTTGTAACACACTTTCACACTTTTCTAGGCTTGTCATTAATAATTAGGCTTTATTATGCTTTAATTGGCCTTATTTTGCATCCACAAGCCTCATTTATTGCATCTTTTTGAGGATAATCTTGATATAAATCAATAACCAACCATAATTCAAGATTTTTTGACTTGTGTGGCCTAGATTTAGTGATCTAGGACTCATTCACCACCTTGGGTGAATGGTTCCACCTAAATCTTTTTGTCCCGAACTGGATTTCACACATTTCTAAGCACTTTTGATTTTTTTTCCCATACATTATGCCTGATGGGACTCATTCACCACCTTGGGCGAATGAGTCTTGTGTGGGCCAAAATAAAATTTAATTCAAATTTATGGTGGTATTTTGTTCTCCTAGATCTAATTTCATCTTGTAGTGTTGTAATTTCTGGAATTCTTGCATAGTTGAGTATAAATACAAGGTTCTTTCACTCATGTTTTCACCCAGCAATCTAACAAGAAATCAAGTGTTCACAAGCATTCACAAGAGCATTCAAAGGAAGATTATCCAGCATTTTAGAGCAACATTCAAGCATCAATCATCATGTCAAATATTTTATACACCATGTTTGCTATTGTGCTAACAATTGTGGTGTAGGGTTTATGATTCTTGAAGCAAGTGTTTCATTCAAGATCAACATCATTCAAGAAAGAGTCAAGAACCACATCCATTGCAGCCATCTCAAGCATATTTGCAACACCTTATTGTTAGGGTTTGGTGAGTTGCAACATTTTCATTTTTTCATTCATCATTCTCCATTTCTATTTCATTTCATTTCAAGGATTGATTTCCAAAATGGGGTTTGACCAAGGAAATCCCCTATTCACTAACCCAACAACATTTTCCCCTCTCCTTTGTGTGTGATTTTTAGGTCTAGGTTGAAAATTTCCTAAGGAGAAAGATTGGAGAAAAGTTGAAAATCATTCAAAGTTATCAAAGTTGTTATCAAGCCTTGGAGAACCTTGGAGAAGACCTACAAGTTGCAAATGAGAGATTTGGATTTGGAAACCAATCAGGAAGGACAGAGCAAATAGAGAAGAGTAGGATCAGCCTTTGAAGCTTTGGAAAATCCCAACTGGACTGATTCGCCACTTCTAGTGAATGAGTCCCAATCCTAGCCAATTTTCAGGATTTTACAGATTTGGATACCCTTTTAGCAAATTTATGTTCCTACACAGTTTTTGATAAATAGGATTGATTCACCCAGCTTGGTGAATGAGTCCCAGTCAATAGTAAAAGTAGATTTTCCAATGTTCTAGAACCTCCATTTAGCCTTCTCTAGATTTCCAGGTGCACACATTCTATTTGCAATTTTCTATTTCATTTCATTCACTTTCTTAGGTCATTTTGTGTTGCTTTGCATTCAATTAGGGTTTTTCATTTCATTATTTTCCAAGTTAAAACTTGGTGGTGAACCCCTCATTAGATTATATTCAACCCCTATAACAACCCTCTTGCAAGATCTCTTTCTCATTTGCAAAGAGATCTCAAGGGTTTGTTCTCGAGTGAAAGTGAAAATTGTCATTTCTAGGCCCTAAACCCCTAGGGTGAAGGAAGGAAAAAAATTCCACCTTTCAGCAGGCTTGTCTACTTCCCCTTATGATGATCTATACTAGGAGAATAATGACCTCTTGGTTGATGAGGACTAGGGGGTGCCTCTTCTTTATCTATAGAGTATATTGTGTGTATTTGTGTTCCCCTGTGCTTGGGTTTTGTGTTCTTGGATGACCTTTGTCACCCTCATAAGTGCTTGGATATAGGAGTGTTTATGTGTCTTAAAACTTCCTCTATTTGTTACATCATTCATCCTCTACTATGTATTGATTTTTGACAATTGTGGATGATGCACAGTGTTGGGGGAATTTAGGCTTCCCTTCCATGTTGACCCAATTTTTTTATTTTTATTTTGTCTTCTTGTGCCTTTCTTCATATGGTTTGATATAGTAGGGGGTTAATGATAGTTCATTTATATATTATTATACTTATTTATCTATGTTTATGAGTAGCTCTAACCCTGAAATATCATATCACCCTTGTGTCCCTTGTTTATAATGTTATTGTCTCTCCTTGCACTTTTTCTTTCTTGTCTTTCATTCTTGCTTTGTGATGTTTTGGTGCTCATGTGTTGTCTCTTGTGTGTGCGACAACATTACCATGGTTACATCTCATTATGTTCTATGGGCCACAACATCACTTTTTCATTCTTTATTTTCTCTCCTTAGTATGGCATGCACCTTTGTGTTCGGTATGCACCATCCTAGGGGGGGGCTATCATGTCACTTTGATTTTTAAAAAATGCATTTGGTGACCAACGAATCTTTTCTTGAAAATCCTCTCAAATTTTTTTTTTTAAATTGCATTCCTCAACAAGGACCCCTAGCAAAATATTTTTTCCTTCATCATGGGTTTGCAAAGAAAAAATTTCAAAAACCTTCCTCTGAGGAGGGAGCACCTTCTCCTATGGGTGAAGTTTGACCTTCCCCTTGCAAGGGGCCCTTCTTCCTTTCAAATTCCTTGATGAAGTGAACATCTTTTAAAAGGATTCCTTGATGTTGAATTGATTTGCAAAAAAAAATTCTTGGACTTTCAAGTCCCTTGGGTGGACCCCTTTTCTTTTGAAGGGTTCCCAAGGGACCCCTTTGAAAGCCCTTCCTTCAATTCTTGATTTTCTATGTGATTTTCTACTTGCTTGCCTATGTGGCTACTTTTTTTTTCTAAAATGTTTTGTCTATGGGTTAACATGTTGCTTTGTAGGTGTGCCTATGAAACTTCTTTCCATTCTGACTCTACGAAGTCCCCTCACATTGGGCTTCCTTAAGGAGAGAGTTCCTGAAGGTTCCTTCTTTGTAGGTCTGAGGACCTATGAAGCACTTGCATCCTATGGGATTTTTCCATCATTGGTCTATGGGCCTTTGGTGCACTTTGTTCGAACATCCTTAGGAGAGAGTACCCGTGGAGTTAGTTGCCTGCCCTGCGCTTTCAAGTTTGCTAGATTGTGATCTTCTTCCTCAATGGTTCAAGAATACATTTATAAACTCTTTCAATCTACTTTACTGAACATTCATTGGCACTCATGCTCACTAAAGTGGGGGAAAAATGTATAGGAGGGAATTTGCACCCCTCTTGCAAATTCCCCTTTTACACCCTCCACCTTAGAAAATGAAATACGACTAAGTAAATCCACATCCTCATTCCATACCCCATCCACTTGGCACTTGTTTTTTGTGTCATTGGGGGAATTTGTGATGGGCATGTGCACACAGCGCACATACATCTATGTGACATGTCATTGTCCTTGACAGATTCTTGCCTCTAGAATCCGTAGAGATGTCACGTTCTCCATTGGCGATGAAGTGTAACACCGCTACGCATTCCTGTTGAACCAATAATAGCTCTTTCCCTCCTAATTCTTCATAAAATGCATATCTTTCACTTTCATGCCATCTTCTACACATTGATTCGATCTTGCCTCACAATTCTTGAGCTTCTATGCATCTTCTCTGCTTCTTGTTACACTTTTTCCACCATTGGAGCTATGATTCGATGTCCTAAGTGACTGCTTCTTCGTTGTTGCAGCAATGTAGACCTTACCAAGCTTGCATCCTCCTCTACATGCTTGAGGGCACCTTGATTGAGAAGGTGATATTGTTTCATTTCTCCATTTCCATAATATTGTCACTTGATTTGTGTAGCATGGTGTTATTGCTATTGTTCGATATCTTTATATTACTCTCTTTATCATATTTTCTATCTCATGGCTATTTTGGCTATCTATGAAGGTACAAACACCAAAGTAGGGGTTTGACTGTGGCAAACCCCTATACAACTGCAACATTTTTCCTCTCTTGGTTATGTGTAGGTATACATTCGTGTGCAGCTTGTTGGTGAACTAGACTCCTTGTGAGTTAATCTTCATCACCTTTTCCTTTTTTCACTTCTGCATCATCTTTCAAGTTATTTTGCTTATTTCATTAGTTATCATTTTAGTTAGTACTTTAGACTCCATTTTCTAGACCGTTAGTACATTTTTGTGCTTTATACTATACTTTTTCACTTTTTGGTCGTACAGATGCTAGCGCAACATGTTGTTGTCCCTAAATCACATTTCTATCCTCTAGAAAAGAGCTATCTGAGGTATGGTTCAGGTTCCAGAAGTCTTCTCGTTTAGCCCCTTTCAAATTCTTAGGATAGTGGAGTGACAAAAGCACTTGAGAGTGCTCTTCATTCTCTATCCTTGAGTTAAAACACTCGCATGATTGAGCTAGATTAGGGCAGCCTTCCACTCTCGGGTCTCCATGACCTATAGCCCTTGTGTGGTTGGTTCCTCTCCTCTACAAAGATTATAGGATATTTGTGAATAGAAATATTGGTATCATCCTATAAAATCTTACTTTCTCCTTGGATCCTTTTTGCAATGAACTAAATTAATTACTGAAACTTGAGGTCTAATATTTACTTGAAATTATTGAAGGAACTCATTAATAATTTGCATAAAGGATTTAACTGAGTTGTATTGCAATGAAAAAAATAATTCCAAGGCCATTTCTTTCAATGATCTAGGAAAGAGTTTAGCTAGGAGAGCATCTTCAAAAATGAACTCACTGCACAAGGCAGTAAAGGCTAACACATGGTTCTTGGAATCTCCTTTTCCAATATACTTTTTGAAGTGAGGTATCTCAATGTTATGTGGAATGGGTGTCTTTAGCATGGAAAATGAAAATGGACTATGCATGAGGTATGTGGGTTGGTTTGCATTGGTCCTATTTTGGTTCATATTTTCCATTTATTGTTGTAATGATGAAATTTTTTGTAATAGTTGTTTTATCACACAATAATTTGGTGACATGTTTTGAGAATCTGTTGAGTATGGTGGAATATTTTTAATGATTGGAGGATTTTTTTTTTTCATTTTTTTGAGAGGTGAAGAACATGGAGGTATTATAGGTGAAGAGAAAAAGCTATGTTTATACCATTAGTAAATTGTGTGGTTGATGTGACGACGGGAAGGGTTAAAGTAGGAATAGAAGGTATTGTTATTGGAGAAGAAACTTGTATTCCTACTTGGTTTTAAGCATTTGTGAGAGCTTGAGTGCAACTAGTTGTTGTAGGTATATTCATATCTACTAAATGAGCTAGGCTACACAACACCTCTATCCCTTGTGAATCATTGATTAGATTCCTAAGATTATCCACAAGAGGAACCATCTCTCCATATAAAGATTTAGTGCTTAAATATTATTGAAGGCCTTCTATATCCTTTTCCAATTGTTTAATGTTATCTTCAAGGACATGGGAAACAACAACCTCCAAGTCCACATAAATGTTAGGTGACAAAGATGAAATAGGAAATGTAGGAGTAGGAAGAGAATCAAAGATAGATTATGTAGATGTAACTCCTTGAGTGAAAGATTTATAAGACTCGATTTCAACACCAAATTTGATTGCAACATGGGAAGACATAAGTCTATAACTATGTCTCATAAGGTACTAGATATGGGACACCAGGTTGTGAAACTCATAAATATATTATAAATTTTAGGATTCTTTAGTACTCACATATTGAAGAGAAAAATAGATAACAATGACAGAAACTGAAAAAAATCCAAAAATAGAACATAGATTTGGACAAGGGTCACAAATGCAAAACTATGATTGAAATTCAGGCATAAGCTAGTTGTACAAGGGTGTCGATTCCCTAGACCAAAGATGCAAATTTTTAAGAATTTAAAAGTTTGTAAATCAACTACAATATCTAAGGATCTAAAGTTGCACAAGTTCCCTAGACACTTTTTAAAATTTTTGGAATGACAAACAATGTGCAAATTTTCACTTTTTCAATTCTTTTTCCTAAAATTTGCATGCACTTTGACTAATGAAAACAACTTAAGATTGCACTCAAATTTTCAAATGAAAAATATATAATTTCAAAAGCTTTGCAACTATAAAAAGCTTTGAGTTCACCAAATATGATGTGGGAAAAGGGATCTAGGGTCTAAATCATACCTTTCCTAACATTACATTAGAGGGGAACCAAAATTGATCAAACAAGACCACTTAGCTATTATCCTCAATGAAAGAGCCAGAATGGTAGGTCATTTTTTTGGTCCTCTTTGTGTTTTTGTGTGATTGATTAGGATTTGAATTTATTTTATTATAAAAATATGAAACTAGGTTAACTATAGATCTACAACAAAATATATTATTTTACAAAATTATAGAATTGGAACACAAAAATAGATGAAAGAGAATAAAACTGCAAAGATAGAAGAACCTAATATTCAAATTTGGACTAGTTAAGAATGGTTGGTTAGGGGTGTGGGAACACTAGACTAAGCAATAATACTTTTTGGGATCTCTAAAAAATTCTTAGTAGGTTATAGTTTGTAGGTTCTTCCTTCCCAGTTTCAACTTCAAAACTTCATATGTTCATACACAATTATCCTTGCCCTAATTTTTTGAAAGATGATACTTGAATGCTTGATCTTGTAGTTAAGCCTTGAATCTTCTCCCAAAGTTTAAACTAGATAGGAGGGAAAGGATTGTTCATGGGGAACGCAGTGCACTTTGGTGTTTCCCACAATGGCTGATGAAAGAGTGCCAGTCGAGGGGAAGATCGTCGAAGAGAGATGGGTGAAGGTGGGGAGAGATAAAGAGGGAGGAAGAGAGGGAGAAGTGGGGAGAGGGAGGTGTGGAAATTCCCCGTAAGAAAATTGTGCATAGTAACCATAATGCATAGATCAAAATAGATAAGCCACAAGATAACACAATATATACCCTATGAAAACCTTCAAGAGGGAAAAACCCAACCTCCAAAAGCATTTATACTCCATCTATTATTTAATTACATGCACTTACAAGAGTTATCATGAATACTTCTAAAGCATTAAGCCTCTCCAATGCATCCTCCATGTGTCCAAGAATAAATCCACATTCCATACCATGTTTCACATATGCACTCCCCAGTAAGACTCAATAATGACATCCCACTCACCCAACCAACCTTAACCACTAAACATGTACTTTCTTTTATAGACTCAAGCTCACACAAATACAACTAAGTGGTAATATAAAACCATGTACCAAAAAACCATGTGAATATAAAATGACTGGCCCCCCATTTAATATTGGGTACTAAGTTTTCACTTTATTAAATATTTCCCCAATATTAAATTAGTGTATCATGACTCTTACACATTAAATAATAATCCAATTTTACAATACACCATAAAGTGGTCCCCAAATAATTACCTAGTGTGATTAACCACACCACCTAGGTGCATCACAACTAGTTAAATATTTAATTATAAATTATAATATAAAATTTATGTAATGGTGTACAACACCATATCCTAGCATTCCGTCACTTGTATACATTGCATAAGGGATAAATCAATGAAATACATAATCATAGCCATACATGTAACCACATGAATCTCCAACATGCTCTCATGCTCCATCAAGATACCTACAATAAAACCAAAGTGACCACCATCTCTAGAAAGGACTCCTCTCATCCTCCAATGTGCCACCTATGGAAGGAAAGGAACATGTCAAGATGAAGATGCACCAATCCAAGAACACAAGCATAAAATCCAAGTGATAACAAAGGCTCCAAACAATCTATTGTCAAAAGGTGAAAAATACACATGATTAGAAATAGCATCCACAACACATGCTAATACATCCAACCATCCATTCCTCCTAGGTATCAAAAACATTAGTAAATCCATGCCAATAACATATGCAACCCGGAATTGCAATCACAAGCTCCATCTATCAAATCGGTCAATGAAGAACATACATATCCAAGAACTTCCACTGCATGGGTAATTTCAAAGCATATCAAGTCTATCAATTAACACTATATCAAGGCGTGATAAATAATCAACAATAAATTACCAAGAACAATCACAATGATCTACACATGCAACACTAACAATTGCATAATCTCTCAAAACACGTAATCACAATCCTCCCAAATTATAAGAACATGAACCTCTAGGAAGGAACCATAGAATGAAGAGAGAAAACATGTAAACCATAACACATCCTTCTACTAACACCTCAAAGTGCTATTTTGTGTCAAGTATGATCTCCTAATGACCCCAAATGAGAAGCCTCAACAACACCCAAAAGAACATTCAATCTCTTAGATCTAACACAACATATGAATCATGTATAATGCCAACATAGATGTAATCTCCTCTAACCAAGAAGATAAAACTCAAAGTAACCATTCCCAAATCAATAAATCAACCCAATAACCATCTCCTAAACTCCTTATCAATGAATGATGACATAAACTTAAATGCACAAGGAGGTAACCATGCTAAACATCTCTCAACATGAATCATCTAGAACTAACTATCCATAGCTCAAGATTCATATCTATGAAAGATAAAGCAATGTAAACTCATACTAAAAAATTCTCAAATGGGTCTCCCAAAATAAATCACCATGACTCAACTCATTCTCATGAGAAATCAAAGCACGAAACATAATCACATCAAAATAGGATGGGCAATACCTATTAGATGATAACCCACTAAGTAGACCAAGAGTGGGGAATGAGAATGCTCCTCCAGGATAACCAAGTCATCATGACTCACTCTAAGAAAAATCTCCTCTAAAGTTCCATCATGAACTCACATCCATATCTAAGTGAAGACTCCTCGGTCTTCTTGCTAAATCCTCCAAAGAGTAACTATCTCAAGCAAATTTCTCTAATCCCAAGAGAACTCCAACCTCACCCATGTCTCCAAGTATTCATGAGCACCTCCAATCGATCAATCCATGCCAAAATTCAAATGCAACATCATACTATCATGAGTCTCCCAAGAAAATTACCAATATACTTAATACCAATAGAAACAACAAGATCAATGTCAAAGCTCCAACCACATAATCAAGAACCCAACCATGACATCATGACCTAACCATCTCTTCTTAGGAGATCACATGCAACAATGCATACATCCCAATCTCAAGAGCATATGTACCATGCCAAAACTCTAAGCTAGCATCAAGAGTAAACCATGACACAATACCAAACACACTCTAAACCGAGAATCCACATTTCCAATCACATGAAGGAAACCATCACCAATGATGAATCATGTCATTTCCAACAATTCACACCAAACCGTGATACTGAAGTACACATGGCATCATGACAACCATCTCCATGAATATCATCTAGATTCACACACGCAACTAAAATTCCAATCATACCAATTAGAACCAAGATCTTCAATCCAAGAAGATACAACCACCATCAAATAATCAAGAACCAATCCTAGACTACCAAATCATCACTATCAAAAGATCTCACTAAAAAGTGTAACCAATGAAATGCAACCAAGCTATCATAGCATCATGATAAACCACATGCTACAAGTCCCAACAATTGAATAATCAGGTACTCTAACCATCCATCCTCTCATCCCAAAGGAACATACCAATACAAAAATGACCACAAACAAGGCTAGCTAACAAATTCTACATCAACACTAAAATAATCTCCTGGATATAGATAGTCCAAACTGAGTCATCCCACTACAACTGAATAGGTGATCAGTCCATACTACTATATAACTCATAGATACCAAAAAATGAAGCATGAAAACTCATCATCACATTAGTAACCTACAAACTGAGATATCAAAGAAGATAATCCTATAGATAACAAGACTCAAACACCAAATAAATCTTAGATTTTATTTTCCAAACATATCCAAAAATGAGTAACCATAGCCAAGGAACTAACCAAGCATCTAGGAGATAAGAACAACCTCCTAAAACCAAACCATATCACCACCAAACAACCACATACATGATCATGTTGTGTCAATTCTCAAATGTACATGTATATCCATGACACAACCATAACCAACATTGTACGTGCACTCAACTATCACCCACACAAGACTCCATGTCTCCACTCATGTCAACCCATGTCCTCAAAACCAAAGATAGCTTGTGTATGTGTCACCATCAAAGTCCAACTCTAAAAAACATCTATAAACTTGTACCAAGAAGTACCAAACTAATAATTAGTTGTGTAGACACCTAAATTTGGACACTTAATTTATCCAAATTTATCCCCTTTCGTCTAAACATCTCCTTATCCACATTAATTAAGTAATATCACTATTATTTAATTAATCCTTCTAAAGCTCTTCTAATCCCTAAGGTATCTAGTTAAATAATTAAATACCTTCCTCTTTCATCAAATGAATTAAATATCACATTTATTTAATTCCTCCTCATGTCACATCCTCCATCATTTTTATCTTATCCTAATCCTTCTTCTAATCTCATCATTAGGATGTGCACATTCCTAATACTTGATTAGGAGGTGTCACATCCTCCAACTTTTGCAAGTTGGCCTCTAATCTTTCTTAGCCACCTAACCTTCCTCTAACCCCTCATCAACTTGTATAATCACCCCCTTTAGTCAACTCTTCCCATCCCCCAAGGAATTTTTAATTCCTTTTGTCTTCCCAAAGTCCTTTGAGGAATTTTTAATTCCACTCTCATCTTTCAAGGAATATTAAATTCCTTTTCTCTTCCCCATGTCCTTTATGACATGTGTCCTTGGTCAACCTTATTAAAGGCTTTCTCCTTTTGGGAAAGGCACTCCACTTCCCCATGTGAATTTTTAATTCACCATTTAATCCCCCAATGCACTCAAAAGGAATTTTTAATTCCTTCACTTCTTCCCACATGTCCTCTCTTTATTCTTTAGTTTTTTCCCCTCTCCCCATAAGGATATTTGAGGAATTTTTAATTCCTCACATTTCCTCACACCCACATAGGGACAAGTACCTCCTTTATGAGGAGATCTTGTCCAATCCCAAGGTACTTTGTACCCCCCTCCATGTCATGTACTATCCTTCCACCTCGTGTCCACTTCACCTTTTAGGGCTATATCACATGCCATATGTCAAGATGTGAGGGATTGTGGGTTCTCAACCCACCTTAGCCCTACATCTTGATCATTGGTGGCTCAATCTTGGCCATCCATTTCCCTAGAGATTTCCAAAATCTCTATAAATACCCCCTCTTTTCTCTCATTTGGGAGAGATCATTTTGCTAGCCAAACTCTTACAAGTTTATTTCTCAATCTACACTTAGCCATTTTCATCCATTTTTGTTCAAGCATCATTTGCATCTCACATCTCACATCTTTGCCATCAAGGAGCATACATTCCATTTACAATCAAAGGGCCAACCAAAGGATCGATTTGAGACAAGGTATATCTAATCTTTTACTATCTTTTGCTTTATTTTGAATGCAACTAGGCCAATCTTGAGGTGTAGGGTGTCTTTAGTTGTTATTTGCTCTTTTGTGTTTGCATCTTATTTTCTAACAAGTATTTTTGCCCTATCACATTTCTGGCATGCCCAGTGGGACCCACAAATGGGTCTTTTTCTTTCATGTTTGCTGTTTTTGGCATTTTTGCAAGGTTCAAGTTACAGAGTGGCAGACTTGACCTTCCGATGGTGGACCTGACTTTCTGATGGCGGACCTGACCTTCCGATGGCAAACTTGACCTTCTGGTGGTAGACCTGACCTTCTAGTGGCAGACTTGACCCTCCGGTGATGAACCTGACCTTCTGGTGGTGAACCTAACCTTCCGGTGACCGTCCGGTGGCGGACCTGACCTTTCGGTGGCAGACCTGACCCTCCGGTGGTAGACCTGACCTTTCAGTGGTGAACTTGACCGTCTGGTGGTGAACCTGACTCTTCGATGGTGGACCTGACCTCCTGAAGGTGAAATTTCAAGTTTTTACCAATTGTTCTTTGGTAAATTAGGCACATAGTTTAATTAGAGGGGTCAAAAAACCTTGTTTGGTGTGCTTGTGGAAGGATATTTGATGTATCCAATCCCCTTGCACCATTTGGCGATCCTGGGTGACGAGAAATCATAACTTTCCAAGTCCTTTGAGTCACCCTATTTTCATTTTCTTAGTGGGACCTGCTTGGGGATTTCATCACCCCAAGGGATGATTCCAACCACGTGTACCAGCGGGGTATATAAAGGGGGGAGAGCGAAAGTTGTACTTCAATCCAACCATGTTGTAATTGGCGAATCATTGGGATGACGTAAAGAGTTGGTCTGAGCCTTTAGTATCTCGCTAAGGTTCCCGACTCACGCTTGTAACGGGTTGATGTTTACGGTTTGGGCCTCATGTACCAGGTGTATATCGAGGACTCCTTAGCAACCATGTTCATCCTAAAGTAGAAGACTTTGTTGGCCATACCCATTTCTACTAATCTTAGGGTTGTACTATCTGAATTGTCTTTCTCGTGCAAAACCAATCATTTTTCAGGTTAGCCAAATCTGTTTATCAGTGTTTGCTATATTTTGGGTCCTTTTTCTTACCCATCCATCAAAAAATCAAGCTTAAACTTATCCTTTGGCAGACCTAACCTCATGCTATGGTGGACTTGACCTCATGCTATGGTGGATTTTCCCTGACAGGAAACCGTATATGCCCTGCCATGTGCACACCGTAAACCTGTTTTCCTCCGTTCAAGCACCAATCTTGATTTTTCGTGCTCTTTCCAACGACATATAACACTTCATACTTTTGAGCAATATTTTCTCTGGTGGTGGACCTGACCTCATGCTGTGGCGGATTTTCCCTAACAGGAAACCGTATATGCGCCGCCATTTCCACATTGTTTATCCGATTGACTCCGTTCAAAAACAATTCTTCTCAATTTTTTGTGCTCTTTCCAATGACATATAACACTTCATACTTTTGAGCAACTTTTTCTCCAGTGACGGACCTGACCTCCTAATGGTGGACATAACCTCCAATGGTGGACCTGACCTCCTGGTGGCGGACCTGATCCCTCCAGTGGTGAACTTGACCTCCCGGTGGCAGACTTGACCTCCCGGTGGTGAACCTGACCTTATGCTGTGGCGGACCTGACCTTCTGCTCTTTCTTCCTGGGGCTGCCATTTCCACACTGTTTATCCGATTGACTCCGTTCAAAGGCAGTTCTTCTCATTTTTTCGTGCTCTTTCTGATGATATATACCAATTCATACTTTTGAGAAGTTGGTCGGGGCACCTTTTTCTTCACCATCTGCCTCCTCGAGCAGGGTATACCCTACCATTCTCTCTGTTTACTCGTTCAGAGTAAACTCTCATCCATTTAACACATCCTTTCATCATTCTGAACTCTCGTTCTGTCATTTTGCTCATCCGTTTACTCGTTCCGAGTAAACCCTCATCCATTTAACACATCCTTTCATCATCCCAAACTCTCATTCTGTCATTTCGCTCATTCGTTTACCCATTCCAAGTAAACTCTCATCCATTTAACACATCCTTTCATCATCCAATCCTCGAAATGATCCGGAACTTTATCCATGAACTTTGCTTCGACCACCGATGCCCCGGAACGTTTCATCCATTTCGTGAATCCTCGTCATTGCCTTAATTCCTTTACGAACTTTGTCTGGCTGCTTCGATTGCCCGCGGCACCATCCATTTCACCCCTCCTTTCCTCATTTTGAGTAAACATTCATCCATTTCACACTTTTTTTCATCATTTTGAACCCTCATTCTATCATTTTGATCATTTGTTTACTCATTTTGAGCAAACGTTCATCCATTTCTATCGTCCATTTCTCCAATCAAATCATCGTTTTCCCCATCCAAATCCCCTGAACTTCATCCCGGGTTATTATCCAAATTGACCAAAGTATCGGATCTGATCACCATCATCAACATCCACTTGGGATTCTCATCCATCCTAAGTTAATCATCATCGTCGGCCCAATCAATCCATTTTCAATCTCAAAGTGGATTCGGTGTCGCAATCATCCATTCATCCTTTGATCTAATCAATTAGTAGCCTACATCACCTAGGGTAATCTTTGAATGGGGTTCACAGTCCCTTTCGTCATCCTATCCAATCCATCATTCGATCTTTCAATCAATCAATCCAATCCAATCGCATCCCTATCCAATCACCTTCGACCCAATCAATCTACTTCCATCTCGAAGCAAATTCGATGTCGCAATCATCCTTTGATAAAAAAATCTTATCATCATAATCAATCCCATCGCATCATCCAATCATCCTAATTTGAGCTTTAGTCCAATCCTGATCTGAGCTTGACCAAAATCCTGATTTTAGCTTTTGTCTATTTCCATCCAAAATCTCTATCCATCATCTTTATCCTTTCATCATCATGAATTCTTATCCTCCATCAATAGTGGTCAAGGGAAACCCTAATTACATCAATAATGATAATGAGAGTCTTGTTGATCAAGAGGTATACGACATAGATCCCCTCGACTCTATCATTGCTAGTAAGCTTTCTCCACCCACATTCCAAAATCCAATCACCCCATCGAGTTATCCCATCATGTCTTCATCTATGCCTAATCACACTCCTTATGCTACCTTTGATAAGGGATATCCATCATATCCATCATAGCCTTCATCTACATCATCCCCTTATCCTAGTTTTCCATCACAATACCCCTATCTTGATCCCCCATCCACATGTACCCACTACCCTAATCTTCCATACCAATTTGTTCAGCCTAATTCTACATTCACACCTTCCTATCCTAGTCAAACACACCCATCAACTTACCCTAATCCAACATCTGCATCTCCCTATATTAATCCAACACCTGCATCTTCCCATCCTAATCCACCATCCCAATACCTTTATTACAACCTGTCACCCATATCTTCTACCAATGATCCACCGTCCATGTCATCCTATCCTAATTCCCCATGCCCATATCCTTACCTTAATCCTCCATCCAGTCTTAATCTTCTATCTAATCCTAGTCCACTAATCCATAAATCTTTATTCACTCCCACCTTGCCATCTTAGCATGGCGTATTAAAGTTTCTCCAAGGACTTATAACAAAGGAAACATCCCCCACTCCACACATTGTAGTCGTGGAACCATGCCATCCCAACCCATCATCCATGGTCGTTAGTGATGATACCCTTCTCCATCCAACACCTATCATTGATGATACCATCACATCCTCTGAATCTACTGAGCCACCATCTCCTACCATCACATCCTCTGAATCCATTGAGTCCCCATCTCCTACAATCACATCCTCTGAATCCACTGAGTCCCCATCTCCTACCATCACATCTACCAAATCCATTGAACACCCACTTCCTACTCCAAGAGTAGTCGAGCCCATTGACGACACCCAAATCCAATCCACTTCTCCCACTCCTAGTGTTAGTAAAATCCATTCTGATGACTACATCGAACCCTCCATCCTTCCATCTCCCCAACTTGAAGAGTCCCTCCATGACTCCATTATCATGCCTCCCGCACATGATGAGTCATGCCAAGAGCCTGATCCAAAGCATGCCAACATATCCCCTCCTCCAAATCAAGATCCTACCATTCCATCTAGTCTACCACAAGATCACAGTCCCCCATACATTCCATCCCATGATCCTCTTGACATTCAAGATTCTACCGATCCATCTCTGTCTCCATTGCATGAGCCTGCTACCACAAAACCAAATCCTATCATATCCCCTACTCCCTCTCGAGCTACCACCCATCCAAATGCTGCTATCCCATCATCTCCTTCTTCGGATCCCCCATCATCGCCTAAAAATGCTATCCCCACACCGCTTGCATATCCCCTTGGTACTCTCACATTCTTCCATGGTGGCCTCCTTGCAGAAGAAAAACACAGTGTATATACCACCCATCATCCCCCACCTAATAATGGATCTGCGATCATGCTTTTCCCTGGGCCAACAAAAATCCTATCATGGATCGAATGCTCAAGAACATGAACTATCAAGGAAAAGGTCTAGGCCTTCACGAGCAAGGTATTTTAGAGCCCCTCCAAGTCAAAGAACAAATCTGCATGCAAGGTCTTGGATCTATTCCCCAAGACTCACAATCTAAACACGTTGGTACAACCTCTAGACGTCCTCAACGAGCCTTTTCCAAAATAAATGTCGGCTCTTCCCATTGCTCCACCAAATCATATGCTGCAATCCCTCCTCTATCGTATCACCTCAAAACAACCATCCATATTCCTCCTTCATCTACTCCATCCATCTTGGGTCCTTACATCCCTCCATCCACCATCTCATGTCCTTCATCTACTCTATCCATCTTGGGTCTGTATATCCCAAGATCACCTTCTCCATCTCATCTGTTCATCCATTCAACACCTATCTGTGTCATCCATCATAAAAATCCCTCTCGCATATCCCATATTCAGCATCAACAAAGGCACATACCTACACGTTCTCCATCTACACGTAATCTTCATAATCCTACCTCCATCACTCCACATCATCCATCTTCTCACACCCATCCCATTGCTAGTATGAGCACTTTGGATGCCAGAGGAAAAAGGCATAAATCCAAATATCCACATGAATCTAAAGCTCCCCATGTCCCCTCTAAAAGACATGGTGAAGTGAAGAAAAATCAAATCCACAATCCAAATCAAACCCATCAGCCACAAAAGCCCACTAAAGCAAAAATCAAAACCATGTGAATCCCAAAGAAAAAAGATGCAATGCCATCAAATGAAAAATCTGTAAGAACATCCAAAGTCACTAATCCAAAAGCTAACCATACCCACCTTTCATCTCCTAAGTCTATTTTGGGTCCCGATGTCCCGAAATTCACTATTCCATCTCCATTATCCCCACATTCTCCATCCATTAGTCCTCTTATCTTTTCACATCCATCACCACATGTGCCAATGTTGGTCCTGAACTCACCACCCCATCACACATCCACCCCATCATTCTATCCATACCCTTTCCAGCATCCCATTCATTACCCCACATATCTCCCCCATCAAATCCCTCTAATTCATCCTTTTGCATAATCCATTTCTCCTAATAAGGTTGTACCAACATCCAACAGTCAGTATGAACATGATCTCTTAATACCTTGTATAGAACTTGATGCTTGAGTTCTTCATCCATATCCTTATCGCATTCCTTCTAAATCCACTTATTCGCCTCCCTATCTTTATCCATCTCCTTCCGCATGTTATCCAAAAATCCAGAAAAGTCAAAAAAATCCAAAAAAATATCAAAAAAATAAAATAGTAAAGAGAAATAATCCGTCCAATGGTGAAAACTTGGCAAACAAGTGCCTTGGATAAGTACCATGATGAAAACCTGGCAAACAGGCATCATGTGTAAATCCCTATCTGTACTTGGGGGAAACTTCCTGATTTGTGTTCCCTCCATCCGCTATGCTTCCAACTATGCACCTATCTTCCTATTATCCGTCCTCTTCATAAAACCCCTCTATCCCACCTATCTTCCATCTCCTACCATCATATCCCATTTATCTCCCATCCCTTTATCCTTCTTGTGATCTTGATCAAAATAGGGACACCTATCTATACATGCTTTGGCCACCTCTTGGTATACGTTCCCTTCATCCATGCTCTGTTGTATTCCTTGGTCACCCATCCTATCCTCATCTAGTTATCTCCTTTATCTTCCCATCCAATCATCTTCCATCCCTCATGCCTCCTCGTATATGACATATCTAGAGTGGGGGCATTTGCTTCCTTTGTGACATAGGCCTTGGAGACACGATCTATCATAACATCCCTTTATATCCCTCTCCATCTATCACAACATCCCTCCCATCTCCCCATCCTTATCTTTGTATCCATCTATCCTAGCATCCCTTTCATCTCCCAATCCTTATATCCCTCTCCATCTATCATAGCATCCCTTCCATCTCCCCATCCTTATCTTCGTATCCATCTGTCCTAGCATCCCTTTCATCTCTCAATCCTTATATCCCTCTCCATCTATCACAACATATCCATCTATCCTAGCATCCCTTTCATCTCCCAATAATTATATTCCTATCCATCCAAAAAATCCCTCCCATCCCCCATCCCTATATCTCTAGCCATTCTTTCATCCTTATCATCATCCCATCTCACAATCCCTTGTCATTGGTATCTAGCTATAGGCCTCCCTCCATGCAACCCAATGTCATTTATCTAATCGTCATCACCCCTACTTCTCTTGCACATCTTTCCAATCCCCTATCACTTTTCATCACTTATCTATCTATCATATCATCCTCCCAAGTCATTTTAATGCTTTGGATAACTATCCCATCCCTGAGCTTTATGTGATCGTCATCATCCTATCCAAATCAACAGGTCTATCCTATCTTGTCATATCGGTCCCATCTTTTTATCCACTTATCCTATCATCTTATCATCCTTTATCCATCATTTTCCTTTGGTCTTTGGTCGAACTACGTTGCCCCTGTACTTTCACGTAGGCAAGGTCGATCACTTGATCCACCCCCGAGGCTCCTCTATCGTCTTGCGTCAATCTTTTTGCTTTCTCCGTCCACTCCTTTATCATCTATCATTAGTCTTTTCTTTTGTCTCTCTGGTCCTTTTCATCTATCATCAGTCTTCATCATCCTCTTTCTACTTTTATCCATGGTCAGTCGACAGCCTTTTACCGAACTACGCGGGCTCTGCACTTTCCCGTAGGCAAGGCTAGTCTTTAGGGTGTGTTAGTCTCATGTCTTGTGTCGTGTCATCAAGATATGCCCTTATCTAGCTGGATCTTAACAAATGAGATTCACTTGTATCATCAAATCCAATCAGTTCTGAATATCCTGCATCATATTGGTCTCTTAGCTTAGTATCCATCATCGGTCTCAATAGGATGCATCCTTCCTAATAGACCTCGTCAATCCCATCCATCCCCTGGATCCTATGGCAAAGGACGTTTGAAATTGATTGCGATTTTTTAATGCTTTTTGCTTTTGTTTATCATTTGAGCTCCCTATCATCACTTGTCATTGTCGCCTTGATCCATCATATCATGGTGTGCTTTGACTCATCAACATAGGAGTGTATCTTGATCTTTTCTTTGTCTTCTCGGTTGTCCCACATCATACCCACCAAGATCCTTGAGGTCTTGTGTTACGTTGGGGCATCCTTGTGTGCTTGTGGTTATCCCAATACCTAGCCCGACCAAGGTCACCAAGACTTTGGGGTGTTGGGATAGCCTTCTTGTTTGTTATGTTTGTTTTATGCATTAGGCACTAATCCACCTTGGTTCTTCATACCTTGGCATCTTGTGTCTTATGCTATAGCAAAAATCAGTGCTCTGACGATGGCAAATTGCATCTCATCTTTCCATTCCATCCTTTTGCATGTATCCCCCATCCTATCATCTATCAAAATCCCCCCCATCCATTCATCCTTCATCACTCTCCCCTCCCAATCTCATATCGCCTTTGCATAATCTTTTTCATCTCCCCTTGCATCATCTCATCCATTTTGAGAGAACACTTGTGTTCTCTTGAACCCGCATGTCCTCTCGAGGGGCATCCTTAATCCCTAATTTTCATCATCTTTTTCCCTTCCTAATCATTCAAAGGAATGACTATGGCATCTTTCCCTATCTAACCATCTTCTTCTAGGTTCTATGTTTTAATGATCTTTGAAATGATGCTACTTCAAATACTTTGTCTTTGGGGTGGAGATTTGGGCTTTGAGATGATGATCTAATTTATCTTTATTTTAGGGATTTAGGTATGATGAGTGATTTATTAATGGATGGAGCAATTTTAGAGGAATTATATGGATGAATCCTCCCTTCAATGTTCATCATCACACTTCCATCAAATTCCTCATGTCATTGACTCCAACACTTTTGATTCATTCACTCCATTCTCCAATCCCATCACAGATTACCACGCCCAATCCCTGACAGGATGTCACAATTCAACTCGGCCCAACTCAGCCCAACCTCCAACCCCCAACAACCTGGGTCCAACCCCCTCAGCCCTCCACCCCAACCCCTCAAACAAACCCTCAACCCCACCCCATGGACATAATTTTTCTTTCCCCATGTCCTTATGACATGTGTCCCAGTCAACCTTTATTGTGCTGCTTTTGTTTTTTGACAAGGCACTCCACTTCCCCATGTGAATTTTTAATTCACTTTTAATTCCCCAATGCACTCAAAGGAATTCTTTATTCTTTCCCTTCTCCCCATGAGGATATTTGAGGAATTTTTAATTCCTCACATGTCCTCTCACCCACATGGGACAAGGACATCCTTTATGAGGATATCTTGACCAAATCCCTATGGTCCTTTGAAGTACATCCATGTCATGTACTTCTCTTACACCTCCTGTCCACCTCATCTTTCTTAAGCCTCTCCCCTTGCCACATGTCAAGATGTGAGGGCTTGTGAGTTCTCAACTCACCATAGCCCTACATCTTGACCATGTTGGGATCAATCTCAACCTTCCATTTCTCAAGGGAATTCTCAAAATTCTTATAAATACCCCCTCTTTTCTCTCATTTTGGGGAGATCATTTTGCTAGCCAAACTCTTGCAATTTTATTTCTCAATCTACACTTAGTCATTTTCATTCTTTCATCCATTTCCATCCATCCTCACATCATCATCTAGTTTTCATATCTTGTCATCTAAGGAGCATACACATCAAAGATCGAAGGGCCAACCAAAGGATCGATTTGACACAAAGTATAAAGTTTCATTTGTTGTTTTTATCTTGTGTTAATTCCAACTTAGGCTAATCTTGAGGTGTAGGTTGTTTTGGTGTTTATTTGCACTCTTTATTTTGTTGCTCATTTTCTAATGCATATATTTGACCTATCACATTTCTGGCACGCCCGGTGGTATTAGAAATGTGACAGGGAAAATATGAGCAATAAACTAAAAGAGAGTGCAAATAACAACTAAAGACACCCTACACCTCAAGATTGGCCTAGTTGCATTCAAAACAAAGCAAAAGATAGTAAAAGATTAGATATCCCTTGTCTCAAATCAATCCTTTGGTTGGCCCTTTGATTGTAGATGGAATTTATTCTCTTTGATGGAAAAGATGTGAGATGTGAGATGCAAATGATGCTTGAACAAAAATGGATGAAAATGGCTAAGTGTAGATTGAGAAATAAAATTGCAAGAGTTTGGCTAGCAAAATGATCTCCTCCCAAATGAGAGAAAAAAGGGGGGATTTATAGAGATTTTGAAAATCTCTAAGGAAATGGATGGCTAAGATTGAGCCACCAATGATCAAGATGTAGGGCCAAGGTGAGTTGAGAGCTCACGAGCCCTCATATCTTGACATGTGGCATGTGATATAGCCCTAAAAGGTGAAGTGGACATGAGGTGGAAGGATAGTACATGACATGGAGGGGGGTACAAAGTACCTAGGGATTAGACAAGATCTCCTCATAAAGGAGGTACTTGTCCCTATGTGAGTGTGAGGACATGTGAGGAATTAAAAATTCCTCAAATATTCTTATGGGGAGAGGGGAAAGAATAAAGAATAAAGAGAAGACATGTGGGAAGAAGTGAGGGAATTAAAAATTCCTTTTGAGTGCATTGGAGGATTAAAAAGTGAATTAAAAATTCACATGGAGAAGTCGAGTGCCTTTCCCAAAAGGAGAAAGCCTTTAATAAGGTTGACCAAGGACACATGTCATAAAGGACATGGGGAAGAGAAAAGGAATGTAATATTCCTTGAAAGATGAGAGTGGAATTAAAAATTCCTCAAAGGACTTTGGGAAGACAAAAGGAATTAAAAAACCCCTTGGGATGGGAAGAGTTGATCAAATGGGTGATTAGACAAGCTGGATGAGGGGTTAGAGGAAGGTTAGGTGGCCAAGAAAGATTTCAGAGGCCAACTTGCAAAAGTTGGAGGATGTGACACCTCCTAATCAAGGATTAGGCATGTGCACATCCTAATGATAAGGTTAGAAGAAGGATTAGGATAAGATAAAAATGATGGAGGATGTGACATGAGGAGGAATTAAATAAATGTAATATTTATTTAATTCATTTGATGAAAATGGGAAGGTATTTAATTATTTAACTAGATACCTTAGGGATTAGAAGAGCTTTAGAGGGATTAATTAAATAATAGTGATATTACTTAATTAATGCGGATAAAGAGATGCTTAGATGAAAGGGGGTAAATTTGGATAAATCAAATGTCCAGATTTAGGTGTCTACATTTTTCCCCTCTTTCAGATGGTGTTATGAAGTAGCATCATTTCAAAGAATATTAAAACATAGAATCTAGAAGAAGATGGTTAGATTAGGAAAGATGCCCTAGTCATTCAAAAAAGTGACTAGGAAGGAAGATGATGGTGGTAAAGATGAAAGTTAGAGATGAAGGATACCCCCTCGAGAGGACATGCGGGTTCAAGAGAACATGAGTGTACTCTCAAAATGGATGAGATGATGCAAAGGGAGATGAAGAAGATGCAAAGTGATGGGTAAGAAAGGATGAAAAAGGCGGCAAGAGATTGGGAGGGAAGCGTGATGAAGGATGAATGGATGGGGTGATTTTGATAGATGAGAGGCTAGAGATGAAATGCAATCCAAATGCAATTTTCTATTGTTAGAGCACCGATTTTTGCTATAGCATAAGACACAAGATGCCAAGGTATGAAAAACCAAGGCAAATTAGTGTCTAATGCATAAAACAAACATAACAAACAAGAAAGCTATCCCAACACCCCAAAGTCACGATGACCTTGGTCGGGCTAGGTATTGGGATAACCACAAGCACACAAGGATGCCCTAGCGTAACACAAGACCCCTGAGATCTTAGTGGGTACTACATGGGACAACCGAGAAGACAAAGAAAAGATCAAGATACACCCCTATGTTGACAAGTCAAAGCACACCATGATATGATGGATCAAGGCGACAATGACAAGTGATGATAGGGAGCTCAAATAATAAACAAAATCCAAAAGCATCAAAAGATCGCAATCAATTTCAAACGTCTTTTGTCATAGGATCAATCAAGGGGATGGATGGGATTGATGAGGTCTGTTATGAATGATGCATCCTGTTGAGACCGATGATGGATACTAAATTAAAAGATTTATATGACATAGGATATTCAGAACTGATTGGATTTGATGATACAAGTGAATCTCATTTGTTAAGATCCAGCTAGATAAGGGCATAGCTTGATGACGCAACACAAGAGACATGACACAAGATAGGAGGCCTCGATGGATGATAAATACAGGACAGACAAATAGGAACAAGATACAAAGATTGATGATAGATGATAAAGGATCAGATGGACAAAGTAGAAAGATCGATGATGGAACCCCGGGGGTGGATCAAATGATCTACCTTGCCTATGTGAAAGCACAGGGGCAACGTAGTTTGATGGAAGGTCAAAGACAAGTGATGGATAAAAGATGATGAGATAACCCTAGATAAGGGGATAAAATGATTGGACTGACATGATGGGGAAAGATAGACCTATGGGATTGGATCGAAGAATGGTGACGATACAAAGCTCAGGGATGGGATAGTTATTCAAATCATCAAAGGATGAATTGGGAGGATGATATGATGGAGAGATACCAATGACAAGGTATTATAAGATGGGATGAGGAGAAAGAGATGAGGATTGGGAGATGAAAAGGATTTATTGGATTGATGGATAGGAAGATAAGGATTTGGAGATGAAAAAGACTAGTTGGATAGATGAAAATGGATGCCATGATGGAAGGATAGGAAGATAAGGATGGGGACATGGATATAAGGATTGTGTGGAGGGATGGGAAGATAAGGATGGGGAGATGGATATATCGATAAGGAGATAAGGATAGGGAAATGGAAGGGATTGCTTTGATGGAATGAATGATGTCTCCAAGGACCACATCACAAAGGAAGATAGATGCCCCCACTCTAGATATGTCGTGTGCAAGGAGGCATGAAGGATGCAATACAAAAGGATAGGAAAATAAAGGAGTGAAATGGATGAACATAGGATGGATGGATAAGAAAGCGTGATAGGTGGATAAGGAAGGTAGATGAGTGTGAATGACAGTTGGGATAGTGTGTAGATGAGGGAGATGTATGCTAAGAAGTGCCCAAAGCATGCTTATATGTTTGCCCGTATTGTTACCAAGATCATAAGGAGGATGGAAGGATTGGGATTAATG
>VDFB02287133.1:0-41410 GCA_007258455.2 Sequoia sempervirens
GAAACAGCTTTACAATTTGAACAAAATCTGCAAGTTGTCAATATTCAAAGCTGCACAAGAAGTTGCAAATATTATTATTTGATCTCCAAGCATCAAGGACTCCCCAACTATGAAAAACCACTCCAAAATCTCCAACTTCTACAAACTGAAATGTCAGACCAGCAAACTGAAAACTACAAACCAGCAACTATGAAACTCACTAAAATGCACATAACTCCTTCAAAACTACTCCAAATGACATGAAACCAAATGCAATGCACTCCAAGGAAGATGGCGACCAAGATAGGATTGAGAAACTGCAACAAACTGATGCTATTTATTTTTTCTAAAGATTTCAAAGACTTCCCAGGCAAAACACAACCTAGTAAAAGAGGCGACCAGCTTGATAAAATCCTATACTTCTCCAAAAATTCCCAAAACTTGCACAAAGGGGCGCCCAAAGCCAAGGAAGAGATATGACAAATGCCCAAAACCAAACAAAATTCGCCCAACGAGCTATGAGTAAAAATCTACTTCAGCTTCACCCAAACCAGCAACCTGTAAACTGACAAAACACACCAAAAGACATCAAAAAACATCATAAGACTCCATTACAATAAGCTCATCTGCTCTTTAGTATAAAGAACAGCCTCTAACTTAGCTAGTTGCTATCTTTCAAGCAAAAAACCAAGTCCAAGCTAGGAAGTATGCCTTCCTCGAAGCAAACCACTCACCATTTCAGCAGCATAACATTATAATTTCTTCATGGATGAGAAATGAAAGAGCAAGTGCCTCCTTTTATAGACTTTGAGAAGATCCTCCAGAAGCTTCTAGAAAGTGCACCCAAATCCTGGAGGTTATTTGAATTTGAATTGACTTTATTTCCCTCCTTCATGGTGGCATCCAACTTAAAGGAGACATAAAATTTGATAATAAAATATTATCTTCCTTAAAGGTGGCGTCCAACTCCTCTTAAGAAATTTTTGACTTTAGAATTATTAAAATAACCCCAAATGAGGCGTCCACCCTCAAGTCCCCTTTTTAAAAACAACATGAAGTTATGTCTCTAGGCCAAGGGGTCATAAAGTGAAAATATAACCTTTATAACTTAAATAACTTATTTCTCCAAAAATTGCACCTCAAAGCCAAAATCAACATTACTCACTGCACTGCCTGAAGTGGAAAGCTCACTGTGCTACTGCCAACGAGACCATTGCTAAAAATAGAATTTACTAAAAATAGTAAATTCTGAAAAGTTGCCTAAATGCCCTGCAAGTCATATCATTGTGAAGCTCTTTGAAAACCCAAAAAGAATCCGCAATCCAAAATCCAAAACTCCAAATGTAAGCCTTAGAAAAATGCAAAAACATCCTCCTAGATGATAGGAAACCCTAATTTCAACTTCCAACTAGCCTACAGGCCTCCGGGATAGGCTAACGGCCATCTACACTGATCACTACTAAGAAGGGCACATTACAATAATGGAGCCTAATTATCTCCCTAATTCAAAGGTTTTGTTTCAATTGTGTCTCAATCCTTGTAAGTATGCATAATTGCTAAATGATCTACCATTAGATATCATGTATTACACTAATGTATGCAAAAAAAATGGACCAATTTTTTCCAATTTTTTCCATAATTAACCCTCCACACCTCTTTGGCATACCCATTGCACACCAAGGTGCAATTGCTAGTTTTAATCTACATTTTGGTGAACCTAATATGAACCCATCCTTGCACACAAAAAATTTTCTTCTTTAAACCACAAAACAAACACTCTCTTTTACTGCCCTTCATTTATGCTTTCCAAATCGCTCAAATGGCATGTTCTCCTTTAATGACTATTCTTCTCTCTTTGGTTCAATTCTTCAACCATGACTGCATTTTCATCCTTTCTCAACATCCTCATTACTTTTTCCCATAAGGTTTATGATGTTGATACTTCCATTCATGCATACAATGGTCACATAGTCCCCACCACATCTCTCTACTCTCTAGATTTCTATGGATACTCATGAACTTCATCCTCATCCATTCTTCTTGTTACCATTTCTCCAAAAGGCTCCTATACTCCTCTTGATAACTTATCTTTTGATGCCTTTACTAAGTCCTCCCACAACGAAGACAAGGTTCATGTTACTTATATATCTTTACCATGAAACTCCCTTACCTCCTTGTGACATCATACCACCTTTTATTCTTACCCCTCTCTTGAACACTCTCGTAAGTTGCACATCAATAATCATACTAATGATGTCAATTATGAGACCATCATAAACCATTTCTAATTGTAATGTCCCCATTTCTACGTCATACTATTTTGTGAGCGTTGGCCAGTTTTTGGGATTTCCCGAGAGTTTCCTAATGAGTTGGGAGAGTTCCAACATTCTTGGAGAGCTCAATTTAGGGTTTTCTTGGCATCCAGTGGCAGTGTGGAGTTCAATTGGCTTTCAGGTTTGCAGTGATGCTCTTTGTAGCGTTTTGGGCCTTCTTGGTTGTTCTCCATAGTTCTTGGAGAACAGTGTTATTTTTAGTAAGTGCCCGTTTTGGCACCCGACATCATTCTTCAACATCAGCTTCTTGTTGGCGTGAACAGTTTCGATTTTCAGTGCCTTGGTGGTGCTTTCCGCAAAATGGTTTTGATTATTTAAATTATTACACTAAAGTTATAAAGTTAACATTATAATATTTACTTTAGTATTTTAATTTAATAAAGTTATTTTATGTCCCCTCTAGTGGACGCCTAGGGGAAAAGACATAAATTTATTTTTTTTAAAGCAAAAAAGCATTTTTTCGGAAAAAAGCAAAAAGTGTTTTTTTCGAAAAAGCAACAAAAAAGCTATAAAAGGAGGTGTGGGGCTCTCATTTGCATTATTCAAGTTTGCCCACATAACAGGATGTTACTGAAGTGAATAGATAAGTTCTTCCAAGGATTGATCAAGGACGAAAACCCTAGCTGGTAGAATGATTTCATGTAGGAATCACATTGGTATTTCATGGAGTTTTGGGTTTCTAGGGTTTCAAAATAATGAAAATATTTAAGGTATTTTGATGTGCATATTTTGGAGTTTTTGGTAATAATTTCTTTAGAGTGTTTTGGAGTGTTTTTGGTAGTGATTGCAGGAGCTTTCAAACCTGGCCATACCACTTGCTAGAACAAGTCATACATCTCATATTGGACACCTAGGTCAAAGGAAGGGCTTTAGGGTTTTGGGTATTTCACCAACTGATTTCTTATTGCTGGGAGCCCCCTTTCAGGTGTCTTTCAGTACTTAACAGCTCATATTATTGGCCGTGCAGGTGTATGCAGTGTTTCCAGGTGATTTGCTGTCTTCCTGGGTTATTATCATGGCTGTTATTCATCTCCAAGGAGGCGCCAGAGTTGAATGAAGAGTTTCCAAGGGTTATAAATCAAAAGGAATGCTCAGAAAATTTATATGACTTATTTCCTAATCGCCCCTGTGACTGTCCACATGCCTGGAGGTCAAAACAGCAGGTTGTTTGGGTCTGAGAAGCTTAAATAATGGTTGTGAACTCTGTTGTACTGAATATCTGGGCATATCTAAGAAGGGTTTAATACTGGAGAAGAGGTTATATAGAGTATTTAAGGCTGCTATGTTCCTTGGCATGAATGCTGATAGAGTTTTTGGAAACCTGTGTTGACTTCTGATACTCAAATGACTGCAGCAGCAAGATTGTAACATCTCCAAATGTCAAAATCATAGGAGGTCTGTTATACAGTTTGCAGGTCTAGGCAATTTCTGAGGTGTTAAATGGCATTTGAAGTATCTTTGAACCCCATTGCTGCATCTGGGAAGTTTATTTGAAGAGCTGGTGATTAGAACCGCTATTGCTGCTGACTGATTGCACTCAGAAAATCAACTGCAGCAAGGTCTGTTATGGTTTAAAATGACTGTCCTATGAGGTATTTACATTTTATATTTGTTGTGTGATAATTGATGACTCGTAGTATCTACCTAGTGGAGTTTGAAGACTCAAGTTCTGTAACAGCAGTGTGTTTATTGAATTAAAATCATCTTTGCCAAATTGCCACAGCTGATTTCTTGAAAATGAAAATCCTACAATGTCATATTTTGTCAATCTGTACGTTACATTTTTACTTTGAGTTATTGCTATGATATCTATTGGTGAAATTTTTCAAAAAAAATATAAGGGGTGTTCTTCCACTAATTTATCCCATTGGATGAATTTCAAAATGATGACTCGAACATCATTTCTTCTACCAATGACTCTTCTAATCCAAATCCCAAGTGGTCGAGGGACAATCCAATCTTAGTGAAAGACAAGACTATTTTTTATGCATTAGAAAACAAGAAATAAAGTAATCCAATACACATCCAAAAAAGAGTAGTTTTAGAAAATATTTGCTACTTTTATTCAAACAAAAATGAATAGGGTACAACTGGTTCTTACAAATAACAAGGCTAGGAATTAGAATTCCTATGACTAGAAAGTGAACACATCAAACTAGTTTGCCTTAGTCTTTTCAACTATTTGACCTTCAACAAGAAGGATCAATTGTATATATATACAATATGATACAAAACAAAATGAGTAGATGGAACAGTCTGTGTCCCAAACTAGTTGACTTTATTGCCTAGTGGTTGAGCTTCCCTAACAATTAACGTTCCAATCCCACGATCTGAAGATCACTATGTGGATGCCACGTGTGGACTACTCCCTATACAATGTTTACCAAGTAGCACACAAAGGTGTATTGAGTTCTACGTGATAGTGTCTAATGATGTAGAGACTTGCACAAGGCATGTGTGACACCGTAGAAGCTCTCACACTAGCACAAAGTGAAATTAAAGTGTGCACAATAGCACAATGTTGTTGAGTCGCTCACAAGTTTCCTTAAGACTAGTGTGGTTGTGCTCTAATTATTCACCCTTTCTTGAGAAGCAATGACCCATTGTGTCTTTGATGAGCTGTGGAAAATGAGCACATTGTTGATGAAGATTGTAAAACTTTGGTCGATCTACATACTACCTTGCCTTAACCACTCTAAAGAACAATGTGAATCTTGGTAGATGAGTGTTGTGGTCATCTGTATGATCTCATCTTGATCAGCCCTTTGCAGTTGCTCAAGATCCAAATCTAAAGGATGTTGAGTTGATGTTGGCTCAAGAAGAGGATGAAAGTGTGGCTTGAAGAGTGCCACATTGAATACTTGATACAAGCCCACATACTGTGGAAGATTGAGGACAAAAACATTGTCACCAATTGCACACAAGATAATGTATGGACCATAGCACAGAGGTTTCATCTTCTAGTGTGGACCATTGATGCGTTCCTTTTTAAATGCAACCAATCTTTCTCACCAACATGGAATGAATGAGGTGTGCAGCCAATGTCATGGCAATCTTTATACTTTTGTTGTTGGCACAAGATAATCTAATGTACAAGTTGGTGAACACTCTAAATGTGCTGCAAAAATTTCTGCACTCTGTCCGCTTCTCATTTCTCTAAGCACAACTCCACTTGTGGTTGTGTGCACTACAATGTGTCCAATGGTGCTGCAAGTCGAAACCCAAGACATGTTTGTAAAGGATTATGCCTCGTAGAACTATGTACAGCTTTGTTTGTAGAAAATAATCTTAGTGAAAGATGGGATTATAGATTATGCACAAGAAACAAGAAGTAAAGTAATCCAATACGCAATCAAAAAGAAGCAGAAGACTTTTAGCAAATATGTGCTACTTTTATTCAAACATAAATGAATAGGTTACAATTGAAAGTTACAAATGGCAAGACTAGGAATGAGAATTATTGTTGTAAGAGACCAGGTGTCTCTCAACCCGATCACTGGCCAATAATACTGAAGTTTTGTTTGTTTTTCTGTATTTTGATTTTTTGGTGTTTTTGCAATAAAAGGGCAAATTGCGATTTTGCAAAGAAATGACTGGAAAAATAATATAAAATACTAGATGCATAAAAGCTACATAATATAGATCAAATCTCGATGCCAGATAGTTTATTAATCTTCCCAGATGATTACACTGCAATATTTAAACATTCAGACAAAAAAGCAAGCTATTTATTGAAAACCTGGATAAGCTTGCAGGCGCCAAAAAGAGAGACTGAAATAGTACGGATGAAAGAAATGATGCAATCTCCCACCTCGAAACTGATGAAATGGCTCCAGAAACCCTAGGCGTCCAACTTGCAGAAGACAGAAGATGAGAAAGCCAAGCGATTTGCTCTGGGAAAGAAGTACGGCCCTTGCTGCAGCAAGGTACGGCCTGTACCAGCAATAAAGAATTTTGTACTTTCCTTGGGAAGTGTGCCAAGCCACTGGAAATGGATCTCTGGAAGTCGCCTCAAGTAACTGATGAATAATCTCCTTCAAAACCCTTCCTGAATCGATTCAATAAGCCCAACTGTAACTCCTGAATGAAGTCACCCTGTTGACAATCTTCAACTGGTATTTCACAGTCTCAGAATAATAGGCTAACCTCTGACACAACGGTACTGCCTAGGAAGGGGACATTACAATTGTGTCCATAAAGGATGAACACATCAAACTGGTTTGCTTTAGTCTTTTCAATTATCCAACCTTCAACACGAAGGACAAAATGTATACAGAGAATACGATTACAAATTAGAATGAGAATGAAACAATTTTGTCCCAAACCATTGGACCTACCAATTGCTTGACAATTGAGCTTCCTTGATGATTGCCATTTCACTCCCGCAATTTGAAGATCGCTAAGTGGATGTCACATATATAGGATTTTGACTATGCAATATCCCCCAAGCAACAAGCAAAGATGTCTTGAGTTATGTACAGTAGTGCATGATGATGTTGAGACTTGCACAAGGTGTGTGTGACACTACAAAAACTTGTAAGCTAGCGCAAAGTGCTACTAAGGTGCATATAAGGTTCCCTAAGACTTATGGAGTTGCACTCTAATCATCTTCCATGAAAGACAACTCTTCCCCCCAAAATATCTTTCCTTTGTTCCTCCTCACATGTCCAATGCTCTTCTAATGGATTTCGATCTACCTCCTTATGTCCCCCAAAATGATTTGCCTCCAAAAGTTGTACAACTTAGGAGTTTGCATAATACATCATTACACTCTTAAAAGCAGATATTTGCATTGGAGGAAAATAGGCTAGTTTATGCTCATTTATCAACTAAGTAAAAAATCCCTATAGCCAAGTAATTCATATTTACTTGTTTTTCGTTAGCTTGAAGGTGTTTCTAGGTAATTTTAACTGACTTTCAATAATTGGTTAACCTCACTCAAATACTAGAAGCTAGTACAAACGAAGACAAGTCTATATTATCCTACTTCAAAGGAGCACCTGATATTGCTACCATTATAGATAGATCATAAAGAGTGCAGACTCCCCAATTTATGGCTTGCTATCTACGATGGAATAGAGCGCTATCATTCTCTCATTAGAGGAATCTAATCTGCTGGAAAGTATTTTACCTTATCCTAAGAATATTGATGTGAAAAGTAAACGATTTCTCTTATCCGACACCAGCAGCACCTGCAGTTGACACATTGCAGCTCTGCAAGGGAATATGCATCTCACAGAGTTTGGAATTTTGCATCAGATGTCCATATTATTAAATAGCCACATTCATCTAGCCATAACTCGCACACAACAGTTCTTCCTTTACTATCCACTCCTCAAACGGCTTCTATTTCCAGAGTTTTAAGGATTTTTCTCCTGCCATGCTCTATCATGCACTAGTATCCCACCAATTTTCAATAATACCATTGCACATTATTTAGGAGAGCCAAACTCTGTGATAAAGTTTACCCACTCAAGAAACAGCAGGTTGCACTCAGAGACCTTCAAGCTTTTCACAATCTATGTGTAGTTCATAAATGAAAATATATGCCTAAAGTTTTGCTAAATCGCTCTGGAGACACATCGCAAAGCTGATCTGTTTACATGTTCACCCTATTCTTGACATGTTTGAGAACTCATAATCTTGTTTGGCTCCATCAAGCATTGGGATCAGTTCACTCTGACTGCTAGGCCGCGGAGTGGGTATTGAATCCTTATATTCTATGCTACCCTCCAAATGTCGGAAATAGTTTCCTTAGGTTTTTAATTTCATTTTTATTGAGCAGTCGAACCATTTTTCTTATAACAGACAGCATTTTTGGCTATAAGGGATCTCAGTGTTGAACTCTTCTTCGTGAGTTTACGGAATGGCATACCAAGGGTTGAAGTTGGGAATCAAACTTGGACCTTGCGCATTTATGCAAGCCCACAAACCAATATCCCCTTGGAAGCAACAATGGCTGATGTTGTTTTAATCCAAAGTTATTTTGTTTCATGAGTTTTAAACCACACAAATAAACTAAATTTAACATCCTCTTCTATTTTCCGGCTCATACACAGCACAATGTCATAAAATTTTCTGAAACGTCTCGAAATTACGTAAGTATTCTCTAATAAACCCCAAAAATTACGAAACAACTGAGTCGAACTAATAAGTAGTTTACCTCGAGAGCTTGCAGAAAATAATCCTCAACCAGAGATCCCAATCCATGGCCAATTAGCGCTTTAACTGAATCAATAAAAACTGCCCGAGAAGGCCCCATATCTTCAAAATGAAGTACGTTTTTTGTAACCTCACAAAACACCTGCCAATTACGGGCAACGTCGCCAATGCTGTCATTATCCATGTTCTCCAAAGGAACAGATATGTCCATATCTACAGCCATATTTAGGGCGCGCTCTGATCACTTAAAAGCTGTCTGAATTTTGTGATTTTATGTCTCGCGTTTTAATCTATTGTCTTCTTTGGTTTTATTTGAAATTTCAGTGTATTTGTTAATGAGTAGCAGAGCACTGTCCGAATATAATTGGAAGGACGCATTTACACTGGTCCGTTCAGCTTCCCGTCTGGATATACTGAAATATTTGAAATCTAATTTGGCCGCCTACCATGTAAATTGGGTTACATATAATTCGCGCTTCTTGTTACGCCGAAGGCGTTCCCTCTATGAACGAACGAGGCGACTATATTTTTATATAATACAAAAAATTAATATATAAATATACTAGCAATCGCACTTTGGTGTGCAATGGGTACGTCGAAGAGGTGTGGAAGGTCAATTAGGAAAAAAATAGGGCTATTTTTTTTTGCATACATGAGGTAAATTGGTTGGCCAGCTATTTAGCAAATGATGTTGTTTGTGCAACAAAGGTCTCAATGGAGAAGTGATAGCTTCAAATCAACTGTGCACCCTCTCATAAGGATCTAAACATGATTGAAACAAAACCTGTGAATGAGAAAGATAATCATGTGGTCACATAGTGTTATGTCAAGAAATATTTTATAACAAATATTTGGAACTCTAGAAAACAAATAAGTAAGTACATAGGTGTACATCTGAGGTTTAATTCAACAAGGAGATGGGAGAATGAGAGAGTTCATTATTAAATTGAATGGAAGACAATCAACACTTTACAAAGAAAAAGTAGCGGGGTTTGTTGTCTCATAGGCTATCTTTAGGCTTATGGACATTAAAAATCTTCTATTCTATTCAACCAACAAGGTATTGAAAAACAAGAATCTATATAGAATAGCATTTTATCATATTTATGTACATATATCACCAAGTTTAGGTTAATAGGTCTCAAAAAGTACATTAAGCTATAATAGAGAAGACTAGAGTTAAAGGATCCTAGGTTGTGAAAAGATCAAGCAACTGCGAACTAAAGAAATTCTAACATAACATGAGAATAGAGCCAAAGAGGTCAACTTCAAACCATAAAAACTAAGTATAACTAAAAATAGTGTTATATGGAAAGGATCTCCCAAGGAAACATTGAGATGGAAAATAAGAAAGATGGAACAACGATATCACCATGTTTGTAGCTTAGATCACCACAAAAGGGGCAATGCAAGATACAATGATGCCCATAATATGTGTAGAAATAAGATGGTCAAGATTAACAATACTTAAAGCAAGTCTGACACACATCCTAGAACCTTCTTAACATCCACAACCAATGAACCTCCGGTAATAAAGAAAAAGTTGGCAAAGGTAGGGAGAATGCTAGCAAAAGTTGTGGAGTATGGATTTACACTTGCCAATTTCATTTGCTTGAAAGTTTCTAAAGCTTTAAAAAAAAAATCATACATGGGATAACCTCTCATTGAAGCATTCTATCAAACAATTCACGATCCTTTTCTATGCTTCCACATTTTTCATACATGTCTACCAGAGCATTCCCAACTATAATAGCTAAAAAATATCTTCTTGCCATGATGCTTTGATGGATGTCCATACCCTGTTCCAAAGCTCCCATTTTGCACAAGCAAGGAGGGTACTAGTGAAGGTTGTGGAATTTAGCTTTACACTTGCAATTGTATTTTCTTGAAAGTTTCTAAAGCCTTTTCAACAAATCCATTTTGTACATATTCTGCAATCCATGAGATGACATATTTTTCAAGTATTTTGTCAAACATAAAGAATATATACAAATTGCATTATTGAAATGAGTTTCTAGGAAAAATTGTGTATATTTTGTTTTTGTCAGTGGTTCTAAATAGAGTAAAAGACAAACTATTGGATCCGCAAAGATAGCCAGTCCAATTTAGATCGTAATAAACACTTTGAAATTAGATGTTTATTATTTATTTTTATGATTGCATTTATTTATTCAATAAATTATTTATTCGAATTAATCAATTAAATATATGAGTTGAAGTTATATAAATTTAAATGAAATCAAGAAAGTTGAAAAAAGAGTAGACATAAATCAAGTCTAATTTGAAAATTGTAAAAGAGGTAGATGGCTTAGAAGATAAAAGAATTGTAGATGACTAAAATTAATTTCTAAAAGTCTTTATATTTTGATAATAGTTGGTAATATCCTAAGAAGTATAATGCCATACCAAGAATCATAAAAGTGTCTTTGTAGGTGTGGAAGTGTTAATAAACATGGATGTGCCCTATACACTCATAATTACATCTGTTGTAGTGACATTAAAATCTCTTACTATTAGCATGTGTACCATCTACTATAGTACCTGATAAGTATGAAAAGTTTAAGGAACATTGTGTTTATGGTATATTCAGGAACTTGCATAATTAAGCCCCTAAAAAGTATGTTTTCAACATAAAATTTTGTAAGAGTTGAAATTATTGGAAGAGTTGGAGTGTGTGGCTTTATAATGGTAGCACAATAATGATAATGGATTTGTGTTGTAGTTATGGAGTACGTGGCTTTATAATGGTAGTGCAATAATAATAATGGATATGTGTTATAGTTATGGAGCATGACCTAGGTGGTCTTGCAAAATAAAGGTGCATAAGTGTTCAAGAATGATAGATGATAATGAATCATTTCCATTTTTAGTCTCACTTAAATAAATACTCTTAGGACTAGTCCAATCATAAGACATGAAATAGAATTAGATTTTATATGTGAAAACAAGAATTAGAATATATAAAACACAACCACACATAATAATATTCAAATAAACACTAGTACATTATGATGTTCAAAATACCATACTTATATTATTGTAAATATAATGAAATTTCTACATTGTAAAAATGATATTCGTTAAAATAAAATATTGTAAAGCTCATATTTATTAGAATAAAATATTTTTAAATGATTGAAGATTTAAGTTAGCTCACAACATTTTATAAAATTTGAAAGTTACTTAGATCAAATCTTTATTCACATATTTAATTCACACTAATGAATGACAAATCTAAAAATCAATAATATAAATAAATAATAATAATAAATCAAAATATAAAATATCATAAACAAATTCCATATATAATTTTACTACTTGCAAACTAATTAAAAAAATAAAGGAAAAGATCATGGCTATAAATTTTTACAGTTTGTACAAGGTGAACCTTCTTTGGAATATGTGTTCTCATTGTTTCCACCTTTGGTTGCTATTAATTCAAATTATCTCACTTGACATAGACCGCTTGCCACTAGATGCTTTCTCCAGCTATGTATTTTTTGCATGGATTAAATGCAAGGAATGTCATTCTAAAACCGTATTTACAAAAACACTAGAGGTTGGCTCAGTCAGAAAGTCCAAGCAAGCAAATACAAAAGGGTAGGTCATTCAAAGACTACGTGGCAGCTTAAAAATTGTCCTCTTGCACCACCAAGCCTTGTCGAGAAGGTACACTACACAACACATGGTCCTCCAAAGAAATTGGAATCCTCCACATCAAATTTGTAGAGCTCTCATTTTTAAAACAAACAATAGCTTTAAAATGCATGGGAAGATGTGAAACATGTTGATTTTGTATCTCTACAAAAGAGATAAGACAACACAAAATAAGCTTGTTATCACAAGCCACTACAACAACCAAACCCAAGATATTTAAACAACAATTAGTATGTGTCAAACTATGCTTTGTTGAAACCATATGATGTTGCCACATCTCAATGCAGTTTCTACAACATGTGCAATCGAGCTTCCTCTATTCAAATTCCATCAATCTTCCCTTTCTCCCCGTTGTGTGACAAAGGAATTACAGTCAAAAACAAGTCGTAAAGTTGAATACAAAGGCAACAAAGGGTTATGAAACATTTATTGTTGTGTTTCTCTCAATAGTGTTGCCTTTCGCTTGGATTTTTTCTCAAATATGGTTGTGGAGTATGTGTTTACCTTTCTTATTTATTATGCTTCCATTTTTATCATGTAATGATGATCTTAGTATTCTAATTTATCTAGATAATGGTGGTGGATTTGCAGGTGGAGTTTTAAATAGATTTGTTGCTAACATTTTTGGGTTTCATTCTCAAAATTATATATGCTTTGTATGTTCTTGTTGGATGAAAAATGTAGCTCCACACAAAAAAATCAGGCTCCTTGATCAAGTTGAACAGGGGGAAATGCCCTTTTTTGATTTTTTTTTTTTGTGGTCATGATTTAAAAGTCATTGTAATGTAAAAATGTATTATGATTTTCTTATCTTTATATTGCAAAGATGATGGTCAATATGATTTGAAGGACTCATATATTTATTAATGAAGATTCAGTAGAATTTGAAGTATACTAAGATTCTCAACTTGTACAGCTGTCTGTTGCCTCCTCGTAATGATTTTTGTATTTCTCTCTATCCATTTTATTCATGTTTTTTAAGACGAATAATTGACTTACTAAATAATATATTTATGTTATTTTTGGGTAACTCTCACAACCACCGTATTAGTTGGGTAGGCTTCTTAACTAGAAGCTCCCAAACTATGAAGGAAAATTAGATGATGTATATGATCCCATGAAAGGCAAGAGATGGAGATGGAGATGGAGGTGGAGGAGGAGTATGGAGAGAAGGAGAGAGAGATAAGGTATTTGATGGATGTTCATACCCTATTCCAATGCTCCTATTTTGGAGCAAGCAGGGAGAATGTTGGCAAAAGTTGTGGAGTTTGGCTTTACATATGCCAGTTGCATTTTCTTGAAAATTTCTAAAGCTTTTTAAAACAATTCATTTTGTGCATATCTTGCAATCATTGCATTCCATGAGACAATCTCTCTTTGAGGCATCATGTCAAACAATTCACATGCCTTTTCTATTCTTCCACATTTTCATACACGTCTACCAGAGCATTTTCAACCATAATATCTGAAAAAAAATCCCCCTTCCATGATGCTTTGATGAATGTACATACTCTGCTTGAAGCTCCTGGCAAAGGTTGTGGAATTTGGCTTTACATTTGCCAATTGCATTTGCTTGGAAGTCTAAAGCCTTTTCAACAAATCCATTTTGTACATATTCTGCAATCATCGCAATCCACGAGAAGAGATTTTCTTTCAGGTATTCTGTCAAACAGTTCATGTGCCTTGGTAATACTTCCACTTTTTGAATGCATGTCTACCAGGGCAGTCACGACTATAATATCTAACAAAGTTCCTCTGTTTTTATGCTACAATGAACGTACATACTGTTCCAAAGCTACCATTTTGGTATGTGCAAGAAGGATGATAGAAAAGGTTGCAGAATTTGGCTTTAAACCTGAAAATTGCATTTGCTTGGAAATTTCTAAAGCCTTTTCAACAAATCCATTTTTTGCATAGCCTATAATTGTTGGAGTCCTCAAGACCACATATCTTTGAGGCACCTTGTCAAACACTTCACGTGCCTTGTCTATGCTTCCACATTTTGCATACATGTCTGCTAGGGAAATTGCAACTACAACATCTGACAAAATTCGTCCATCCCTTATGCTTTGATGGGTGTCCATACGTTGTTCCAAAGCGCCCATTTTTGCACAGGTAGGGAGAACGGTAGCAAAGGTTGTGGAGTATGGATTTACAATTGCCAATTGCATTTGCTTGAGAGTTTCTAAAGGCATTGCAATCCTTTTGAATTTTTTTCATGGATTTTCCTAAACCATAAGGTAGAAAATTGGTGGCAACGATGTCATGGTGGTTTTTCTTGGGCATTGCATTCTACGGTAGTAATTTGTTGCAAAAAGATACATATTGAGCAGTGGGATGGTTGGAGGAGTCAGAGAATGAAGTTTTTTACAAAGAAAGAGTGTAGGCGTGACAAAACTGCTCTGTCGAGTTATACGATCTCTCAAGTTAGCTTTGTCCACTTCAAATAGGATATTGGCCATAAAATACAAAATATAATTAATATATTATATATATTTTATATAATAGTAATACAAATTAAATTATATATAATATAATTATATTTGTTATTATATATAATAGTATATATAGGTTATATCATTATTATATATTATATTCTATCATAAAAATTATTATAATTAATAATTAATATATTCTTATATAGAACAAATTAAATTAATATATAAAAAATCTATAGTTTAATTGATCTTTGGAGAGATTAGGAAAAAGAAAGAGAGATAGAGGGGGAGACAATTCTATATAGAGAGAGTCCAATATATACTAACACTTGCAGCTAAAGGTGGTTGATGATTACACGGATAAAAAACTATATGTATGTTAATATGTTAGAGAGTATGTGTTTGTGCATGGATGTGCTACAACTTCTAGTTGCATGTGGCTAGATTAAACAATTAATAATAGGTGCTAAATAATGGAATGAAATAAATTTAGACAAATCTAGAATTTTTCTTTAAAGAATTAAGTATTATCTGATTATGAAATATTTGTATACAGATTTAAAACATAAACCAATACAAATGAAAAAAGAAAGTTGTCATCAAATTGACAAAAACTACTGCAAATGGAAATAGAATATTCCCATCCAGTTGTGAAATAAATATTTATCTAGTTTTTATGTGATACGTGAGATTTTGGAGGCTTTTTCCTAATATTTTAGAGGATTTTACCATTAAACGATAGTTGGTTTACCATTAAATGGTAGCTGAAAATTGTTTTCCAATGACTCAATAATGGTTTGTAGACGTGATACTTCTTCAAGCTCAAATCTCACACTATATGTAGTCTATCGGCTAATAAAGAGAGAAACTCAAAAGATAAAGAATGAGAAAAAGAGACAAATTTAAATAGATAGATATCGAGAGAGAGAAAGAGAGATATAGATGGAGACAAAGATTGAAAGAGAGAGGAATAGACAAAGAGAGATAGAGCATGAGAGAGAAATATAAGAGATACAAAGGAAAAAAGAGAGAAAAGAGAAAATTTTGATTAGTTGTTTCATGTCAACAATCCAAGGATGGCATGTGTCCTTGGGGAGTTATGCTCAAGGTAGCATGTCATTTGATCAAGGATATGATAATTCACCATTAAAACCTCTTCAATGTACCCATTGCACACTTAAGGAGACAAACATATAGAGAGAGAAAGAGAGAAAGAGAAAGGAAGAGAAAAGGGAGAGGGAGATAGAGATAAGCTATAGATAGGTGGAGAGAGAAAAAAAGAGGAGAGCAAGAGAGAGGGAGCAAAATGAGACAGAGGAGAAAGAGACGAAGATATAAATAAAGGGATAAAAAGAAGGATAGGGAAAAAAAGAGAAGAGAGAGAAACAGAGATAGAGATAGAGATAGAGAGAGAAAGAGAGAAATAAAAACAAAGAGATAAAGAGGGAGACAAAGAGATATATAGAGAGATAGGTAGAGATATAGAAGAATAAAGAGGGACATGGAAAGAGGTTTAATAGTGAGGGATATAGAGAAAAATAGACGGAGGAAAAGAAAAGAGAGGAGAGGAGAAAGACACAGATAGAGAGTCACATAAAGAGATAGGGAAATAAAGATAGAGAGGGAGACAAAGAGATAGAGAGAGGTAGAGAGATAAAGAGATAAAAATGAATAGATGTAGATATAGGGAGGGTGATTGATATATCTTTCCCTATTGCTCTCTATCTCTCTGTATCTCCCACTATCTATGTCACTCCCTCTCCCCCTCTCTATTTATAGAGATATCTCTCCCTCTCCACCCCTCTCTCACATTCACTCTATCTCTCCTACTCTACATCTCTATCTCTATTTCTCTCTTTATCTCCCTCTCACTCCTATCTCTATCTCTTTCTATCCATATCTTTTCTACCTCTATCACTATCTCTCTATCTCTTTCACTATCCCCCTCTATCTCTCTATATCACCCCCTTTCTATGTCTCTCCCTCTCCCTATATATATTGAGCTATCTCTCCCTCTCCCCCATCTTCTTCTCTCTCTCTCTCTCCCTCTCTCCCCCTCTTCTCTCTCCCTCTTCTACCTATCTCTCCCCCTCTTCTCTCTCTTCCTCTCTCCCCCTCTTCTCTATCTCTCCTCCTCTACCTATCTCTCTCCATTTCTCTCCCTCCCTCTCTCTCAATCTCCACCTCTCTCTATCTCTCCCCATCTCTCCCTCCCTCGCTCTCTCCCTATCCCCCTATCTATCTCTCTATCTCCACCTCTCTCTCTCCCTTTCTCTTCGCATATATCTCTATCTCTCTCTTTCTATTCCCATATATCTCTATCTCCCCCTACTTCTTTCTCCCTTTCTCCCTTTCTCCCTATTTCTCTCTCCCTCTCTTCATCTCTATTTACCTATCTCTAATTCTCTTTATTTGTCTATCTCTTTGCCTTTCTCTTTCTCTCTATATCTCCTTATATCTATATCTCTGTATCATTCTATCTCACCATCTCTATCTCTCCCTCTCCCTCTCCCTCTATATCTCTCTATCTCCCCCTCTACCTATATCTCTCTATCTATTTGTCTCCCTATTCCTCTCTCACTCTATCTTCATCTCTACCTCTATTTTCCTCTCTCTCCTTTTATCTACAAACATGTCTCCCTCTCTCTATCCATCCATCTATCTCCCTCTCTATATATTTATCTCTTCCATCTATATCTATTCCTCTCTCCTCTCTCTCTTTATCTCTCTCTCTCCTCTCCTCTCCATATCCATATCCTCCTTCTCCATCTCCATCTCTATCTCTATCTTCCTCTCTATCTCTATCTCCTTACGCCTCTCTCTCTCACTCTTCCCCATCTCTCTCTCCCTCTTTCTATAGACATGTCTCCCTCTCTCTATCCCTCCATCTATCTCCCTCTCTATATATTTATCTCTTCCATCTATATCTATTCCTCTCTCCTCTCTCTCTTTATCTCTTTCTCTCCTCTCCTCTCCATATCCATATCCTCCTCCATCTCCATCTCTATCTCTATCTTCCTCTCTATCTCTATCTCCTTACCCCTCTCTCTCTCACTCTTCCCCATCTATCTCTCCCTCTTTCTATCCCTATCCCTCCCTCTCTCGCTCCCTCTCTTCTTATTTCAAATATAACAAGAGCCTATTGGTAATGGAGCCTGATTATCTTCCTGATTCAGAGGTTTTATTTCAATCATGTCTGGATCCCTGTAAGTGGATGCATATTTGATTTGAAGCTATCACTTCCCCATTGAGACCTTTGTTGCACTTGAACAACATCATTTGCTAAATGGCCTACCAATGGACCTCATGTACTACATAAATGTATGCAAAAAATAGACCAAAATTTATCCTAATTGACCTTCCACACTTCTTCAGCATACCCATTGCACACTAAGGTGTGATTACTAGTTCTCTACTAATTAAACAAAAGTACCTATTGCTTTCATATTTTTTGTTTCTTATAGAAACCCATGGGTTATGACAAAGTTACTACTATAGAAAAGGTATAATTTTACGGTTTCCCATCTTAATGTTCTTAATAATAATAGACCAATGTTATAATATTGTAATAGGGAAGATAGTATAATCATGACCTTCTTCCTGTAATGTCCCCTTTTGAGGAAACCTTAATTCTTTCCCTAGAAACACAAACTAATGTAGTTAGGGTTATAACTTACCACTTAAATGCTTCAAGCAAGGTAAATATTGGTTTAGGTCTTGCAATCATGTTAGATAATATTGGAAATATAATTCATATGATCAAGACATAATAAATGCCTTATCTATTAAGCTATACGAAATACATAATTATTTAAAGACTATCTAAACTACCAATATTCATAATGCATAGTGGAAGCCTTTAATCATTATAGGACTTGGATGAGAAACATGATAAGTTCACCTGAAGCTATCCATCCAAGTCTAAGAGCACGAGTGTATGACCAAGACAACCCACCCCTTGGCCTCGAGCGACAAGAACATCTGAACCAAGACAATTCCACCCTTAGAGTGGCATGCTTAGTGGATACACTTGTACCTTCTTTTCCTATCCATGTTGTCTTATCCATCCTCCTTATGATTGAGACTCCTTGGATCCATCCTAACAATCAATCATAGTTTGGCTTGATAGCAAAGCCTTGAAAGGGGCGCCTATAACTACTCAACTCATCTAAGCCCAAGAGCACGAGCGTCTGACCAAGGCAACCCACCCCTTGGCCCCAAGCGATAGGAACGTCTGACCAAGACAATTCCACCCTTGAGGTGGCCTACTTAGCATGGGAGGCCCGTAAACTGCATCCTCCTAACTTGCTTCCTTCAACCTTACATTTGATTGATGATAAAGACATGCATAAACATATATATAATATATTATTCATATTTGTTTTAAAGAATCATAAATACTTATAAGACTCAATAATTGCTACAAGCATCATTATTACATAATCATATAGATATATATTTTAATATAGATATATATATATATATATATAGATAATTATATGAAACTTTATATATTACTCCCACTCCTTATTTTCTTATTTATAATCTGCTTCTTCTTTAAGGATCTCAATTGTACATTACTTTATTCTCTTCTCTAAATGCAGATTTATTTCTACATATGATTCGATGATTATAATTTATTAATATGTCTGTTGTTATATCAAAAAATATTCCCTGTATTTATGTCCTTTTTTCCTTCTATCGATGCTTCTTTAGTTGAGATTGCTTACCTTATATATGTTCAATTCTAAGAGACATGACTGTCCATATCCTCCTTACCCGTGCTTCTTAAAGGATCGTGTCTTTTGCATGTTTGTTAATTGTTGCTTTATGTGATGTTATCAATAGTTATGATATCTCTTGCTGCTAGTCGATGGGTATTATTTTTGTTTGTATGAAACATTTATTATTTTTATTTTTATTATTATGATGCTTGTAATAAATAATATTTGTATGAAACATTTGTTATTTTTATTTTTATTATTATGATACTTATAATATTTTTTTTTTGATACGTAAGGTGAAGATTTTATATATATTCAGAGAAATATACATGCGTCTGCATTGCAGGAAAATTCCATCGATGAGCTTCAAACAGCCAAAAAACTAACAGGACAGAGTTCGACCCATTTCCAAAATGGAAGCATCGAGCAAAATAAAAACAAAGACTTGCTTCCTCCAAGATTACAAATTTACAAAAAAACTAAACTCCAGTTCGCAGAAACCACGATTACCAAGACATTAACAGGCAGAGACCAGACGAACAATAACCCTTCCCAACTTAAACCCAGAAACCATTTACCTCTGCAAAGCATATAAAACTTTCCACCCAGTCCATTCCCTCCACTGGCACTAGCTTCATTCTTTTCTTCAGAAACTCCACTGCCACGTCTGCCAGTGTGCGATGCCGGGACAATTCGGAGCCTTTGAGATCCAAAAGAAAGGGGTAAATCTTGATAGCATCATCCGAGTCCCACATGGTGGCCAGGTCCGCCGGGCGTGGTATGCCCTTACCCAAGAGGGCCGCCTTCAGGGAGATATCGATGCCCCCGAGCAAATCCTTCCGAAACAGTCGCGCCATCAAATCCTTAGCCAATGACTTCGGGTGGCAATGTCCAAGAGCGAAGCAAGAAACCTGGATGAAATTTGGGTATTGTCCCTTGCAAATTCTTTTCGCTCTAAATGTTCCTTTCCAAGGACCATTTTCACTGCTGCTACCGTCGCCGGGTCATCTTCAAGCAAGATTCGTTTGAGACGCTGGTCCATTACTTCCCGAAAGGAAATTTTCCTTTCTATTGCCACTAGAGAAATAGGGGTGTCGACCCCGAAGGAGTCAAGACCTTCCGCCGATATGATGATGGTGAACTTCGATTTCGCCAGCCTCGCCATTGCCGAAGAT
Source organism: Sequoia sempervirens (assembly GCA_007258455.2). Lineage (NCBI taxonomy): Eukaryota > Viridiplantae > Streptophyta > Pinopsida > Cupressales > Cupressaceae > Sequoia > Sequoia sempervirens. The sequence goes on from VDFB02287133.1 coordinate 20,469, forward strand.
GCACCCAGATCACCCTGCAACAAAAACATAAAAGCAGAAACCAGGGAGCCGAACCTAAATTTAGGAGAGGGCTTCCTAAATTTAACATGAGAGCCCAATAATGAACCGTCAGTCATCGAGTACGGATCGAGATTAGGAGCTTTGCAAATCTGTCCTTCGCATGAAAGGAAATTCCTCCCCCGCAGACCTGTAATCAATGCATTTTATGGAGCTTACCATTCGGCACGTCCTCGCTCAGAATAATGTAGGCCGTGCACTACGTGTCCCCCAGCCGGCTTCGTGATACTTGAGCCCATCATACCACTAGACTCCCTTCAATTTGTCCGAGCAAAGAGGCGGTCGATTAAACCTTCCATTGCCATTCGCAAACTGCTAAATTTGATAGGTTGTTTTGATTACCAACGCCCGACCAAGTGCCACGCGTCCATCCCACACCCCACCACCCGGCCATATAGACATCCATTGTCTGTGTGGGGGGCGAGGGTGGGAGCCCACCCATCCACCCACAATGAATCACATCTTTGAACATTCTTTGAAGCCAGGTCCAAATACACCCTGATTAGACAACTGATCTGCTTCCGCGTTGCCTTCCCTGAGAGTGTGATTTAACATGACTTGCTCGAAGTTGGTTAGCTGTTCCAAGGCCGCTTCCAAAAAACTCCCAATTTCCAATTGTGAATCTGCCTTGTCCTTAGGGCATTTATGACAATTGTTGAATCTCCTTCTATGACCAGGTTTTGAATGCCTAATTCTTTGCTTAGTTTAAGACCCAGGAGCAGAGCTTGGAATTCTGCAGCATTATTCGTGCCATCTAACAGAGGCTGAGCTAATTTTGCCAAAACCGAACCAGTACTAGACCTTATTATGCAACCTGCTCCCGACGGCCCCGGGTTCCCTTTAGAAGCGCCATCAAAGTTTAATTTGACCCACCTCGGTTCAGGAGGGATCCATTTTGTTTTTTTTCGTTGTTCCGCTGATGCAGCTTTTCCTGAGCATTCCATTGGAGGGGATTTGATGCCAAACCATTGTTTCGAGATCCAAGCATCCCATTTGGTAAAATTAAGATTTCTTGTTTTTTCCAGCACCTGAGCATTGAAGAGCTCTATAATGCAAGTCTCGATCTTGCATTGTAACCGTGGAATAGACATCTCTTTGTCCTGAAAAATACGTCTATTTCTTTCCTTCCATACTTCCCACAAAAGGATTGAAGGAGACATTTTCCAAAGGTCTCCAAAGATGTAAGGTTGATCATGGCTTGGCCAAGATTTCAAGCAGTCCAAGAGAGTACCCGGAAGAGCAGAGGACCAACTTAATTTAGAGCATAACCAGCTCCACATCTGTTGAGTATAAGAGCAATTCAATAATAAATGGTTCACGGTCTCCTCTGCCATATGACATAACGGACATCTAGTTGGGCCGTGATATCCCAATTTTAAAAATCTGTCGCCTGTAAGTATTCTGCCCTGCGCGGCCGCCCAAGTGAAGATCCCTGCTTTCGGTAAACAAGCCTTATTCCAGCACAGGTTGCGGGGTAATTCTGCTTTGGATTCTAAAGAGACTGATAACACATTATAACCAGCCTTGGTCGTGTAGACTCCGTTTGGAGCAGCATCCCATCTCAATCTGTCTTCTCCCGTTCTGACCCATATTCTGCGTTTTGCTAGTTCCTGTTCAAAAAGCTTTGTCTCTTGAACTCCCAGATTCAGTGATCTCACCGATTTCCATTTTTGAATTCCTTCCTTCGCATTATCCGCAAAGTCTATGTAATCCCTCACTTTTGTGCCCCATAACTGTTTAGTTTTTTCCATTATTTTGGAAAATTCAGGAACCCTTGCTAATGCAAAATGGCCTTCCCACGAATCCTCCCAGAATAGTGCTCCTTGACCATCCTTCACCTCCCACGTAAGAAAATCCGAGATCAGGTCTCTGGAATTGTTGATGAAGTTCCAAATCCGGGATCCAGAAGGGAGGGATTTTGCAGTTAGGAAATAATTTGGATCGGGGACTAGATATTTTGCTCTGATGATCTTAACCCATTTTAGATTAGGTTTGGAGTAGATGATCCAAGCCAACTTCGCCCCTAAAGCCTTATTTTGCTTTGAAACAACTCTCAAGCCTGTCCCATCATTTTCACGCTTCTCACATACTTTCTGCCATTTTATAAGAGGAATCTTTTTTTGGTCTGAATTACCTTTCCAGAAGAAATCTTTCATTATCTTGTTTAATTCTTTGCTCGCTCCACTAGTTAATTGCAGGCATGACAGCATGTAAATGGGAAGTGCCGATATTACAGATTTCAACAAGGTAAGCCTACCTGCCCACGAAAGCCATCTGTTCTTCCATGCGGAAATTTTCTCTTTGCATCTTGTAACCATTGAGCTCCAAGCACTGTCATTTTTAATACCTTTGTCCAAAGGTAGGCCTAAGAATTTACATGGAAGCTGACCTTTTTTGAATCCCAACATTCGTAATATTTGAACCTCGCTGGGACAGGGTGTATTAAAGAAGAAAACTTCAGATTTCGCTTTGCTTACTTCTTGACCGGAAGCCTTGGAGTATTCTTCAAGCAGTTTTTTATAATTTTTCGCTTCCTTTGCTGTTGCTTCACCAAAAAGCATTGTGTCATCCGCAAATTGCTGGTGTGAAATGTTGGGAAGCCTACTAGTGACTTGCAAGCCAAGAACCCCACCTTGTTCCTTTGCCTTATCAATCGACCTCCCCAAGGCCTCAGCCATGATTATGAATAAGAAGGGGGATAACGGGTCCCCCTGTCTCAGGCCCCTTGAGGAAGTGAAAAACCCCTCCGGAGATCCATTTACCAATACAGAATACCTCGGGCTAGCAATCCATCCAAAAATCCAGTCTAACCAGCCCTTTTGAAAACCAAATGCTTCCATTACTTTAAAGAGGAATCTCCAATTTACTCTGTCATATGCTTTCCTGATGTCTAGTTTCAATAGCATAGCCGACTTGTGCATTTTTTGAATTGAATGAATAACTTCTTGAGCTATGATGATTCCATCCAGTATTGACCTTTCTGGGACGAAGCCTGTTTGTTCCTCAGAAATAATAAAAGGAAGGATATTTTTTAGTCTGTTAGCAACAGTTTTGGCTAAAATCTTGTAGATTGTATTGCATAACGATATTGGACAAAAATCTTCCCACTGTTCAGGCTTCTCTTTTTTCGGAATCAACGCCAAAAGAGTGTTGTTTGCTTCTTTTAGCACCCTTTTGTGCCATCGCGAATCTTCTATAGCTTCCCATACCTCCTTGCCCAGAAAGTGCCAACATTTCTGAAAGAAGCCAGCTGGAAATCCATCCGGACCCGGCGCTTTCTCTGGTTGCATCTCAAAAACTGCCTTCTTCACTTCCTCTTCTGTAAATTTTGCATTCAAAGAATTTGATTGCTCTTGTGTTATCAGTTTCGGTATGACTTGCAATAATGTATTTTGAACCTTCCAGTTTGAACCTTCCCAGTCATTAAGCAAATTCTGAAAGTAATTAACTGCAGAAGTCTTAATCTCATCCAGGTCTTCTATCAAACTTCCATCCCCAACTTTCAGGCAGGAAATTCTGTTGTATTCCCGTCTTGCTTTTGTGGAATTGTGGAAAAATTTTGAGTTTCTATCCCCTGCTTTTAACCAAACTTCTCTAGATTTTTGCCTCCAAAAAATTTCTTCCTTAATCAGTAAATCATTAAGCTTGCTGTTCAAAGCCTTTTCTTCCAAATAACATGAATCATTCATACCATTTTTCATAATTACCTCTGCTAAAGAGGCTAACTCTGTCTCAGTTTGCACTTTCTCTGCAAAGATATTTTTGAAACAATCTTTGTTCCATTGTTTTAAGCACTGTTTGAGATATTTTAATTTTGTGACCACATTGAAAAGGCTTGAGCCCACCTTTGGACATTCATTCCACCACTGCTCCAGCAATGACAACACATGGGGATCCTTAAACCACATCATTTCAAATTTAAATGGACATCTGAGCGGGCCCTTGTCCCCTTCAAAGATTAACTGAACAGGGAAGTGATCTGAGCCCGAACCAGAGTTTATTTTGCTGTCTAATGAGTATGGAAACAGGCTCAGATTTCCTTTAAAGAAAAACCGGTCTAATTTTTCTGCTATACTACCAAACCCTTTTCTTCGGTTCGTCCAAGTAAAGTTTCCATTGCTTATAGGAATTTCAAAAAGAGAATTTCTCTCCACAAAGCTGCAAAAGTCCTTTTGAGACTGTAGGACTTTACCAAAGCCCCCTTTCTTGTCTTCCAACCTGAGTATGGCGTTGAAATCCCCCCCTAAAATACTAGGTTCCTGATGAAAGTTTTGCAGTATACCATCCAGTTCTAGCCATACTAATTTTTTCTGAAGACACATTAAAGGTCCATACACATTTATTAAGTTAAAGCTTAGATTTGAGATTAAGCTTCGTACCTTGCATGCCATCCAATGTCGACTCAAATGCATCACTTCGACCAATACTGATTGTGGTTTCCAGAGAATCATCAGACCACCGGAAGCACCTTCCGCTTCCACTCCCGCCCATTTCCAGAGCTTCAGTTTCCTGCCAAGGGATTCCAAAGCAATACCACCTAATTTTGTTTCTTGGAACATACATATTTCTGCTTGACAAACATCAATGTGGCGCCTAATAAGGCTCCACTTGTTAGGGGCATTTAAGCCCCTAACATTCCAGGATAAGATTTTCATTGTTGTTCAGGAAGGGTGTCTCCCTTCCCTACTTTAATCATTATATCGATTTTTTGTTGTCCAGTTCCTTCTCCATCCTGTTTTCTCTTTTCTTGATTAGGGATTCTTCCCCGCTTTTTTTGATCTCCACAATCTAGTGTTAATTTAAGAATATCACGTCTGTGAATGCCTAGGCGAGATTTTGCCTCCTGTAGTTCCTCTGTGATCTTCCTTTTCTTTCCCAACTGGGGGCTTAACAGCTCTGACGTTGTTTGCACTTCTGATACCCAGTTTTCCTCTAACCCGTCCATGCAAAGGCCGTCCATCATTGAACCATTCTTCCTTTTAGCCGCCTCTGCCAGCTCCACTAATTCTTTCCCGACTTCTATCAGGGAATCTAGTTCAACATTCAGACAGCTATCTCCCATGATTTCTAATGTTTCCACTATTTTATCTTCAATCTCCTCAAATTGCATCTCCCTCCCCATTTGGGTTTCCTGATCTGACAAAGCGTCGCCACCCTCTTCCAAAACAGGGTGCGACAACCTTTTAGGAGAGAGGCCTTCCGTGTTGCTCGACAACAGTTTGTTTGCTTCAGGTGAGTTTTGATTTGCTGCAGGAAGTGACTTCTCCGAGATACCCCTTGGCGAGAGTAGGGTTTCAACCGGGGATCTGGCAGAGGTGCGAAGATTCACTGAAGGGGTAGGGTTTTCCATCGAAACCGCTTTCCCTGCTTCTTCCTTGTTTGCCCTACAGGCCAGGGTTCGAACCAAGTTGTTATGCATAAACGAATCCCTCTCTAATTTTTGGATCCTGGTTCCATAGTCCGAAATCAGCTCCATCTCACTCCATATTATTCTTTCAACCTTGTTTTCCACACATATGCGCACATAAGTTTGATTTTTCCTGGCAATTTTTCTTTCCTCCGCACAAACAAAGGTTCCCAACTGATTTCCTATTTCCTCTAGAATAGAAGGAGCCCAATATTCCAGAGGAAGGTTTGGTAGACTATACCAATCTTGTTGGCTTTCCAACACATATGTTAATGGGTCAAAGCCCACTGACCATTTTCTTAAATAAAAACCGCATCCATCTAAAACCCAAACCCCCCGGACAATCTGATCTCTGATGTTTCTGGTAGGGCATACCACCATAAAAAAATCGTTTTGGAGCATTTTGAATTTCAAATCCGCACCCCATCTCTCTTTCCACCATTTCTCTAAATATTCCCAGTTCAGAGATTTCCCAAACCATTTGCCGAAAAGCCCTAACTGTTCTAGCCTCAAAATTTCACCCTGTATTTTCGAGGAACTGATTACCACTTTGGTTCTGCCGCTTACGTTTTCTTTGGGCCATGAAGAACCACGGTTTCCTTTTTCCCCCTCCGGTCTTTCTTCCCTTCCTTCCTCCCATTCCTTGGCCGTGGGCGATTTTTTCCTCCATTCCATTACCCCTCTTCCATTCTTAGCATTGGAAAACTTTCTGGAAACATGTCTATCCCTCCGCGGGGTAGCGTTTTGACCCATCTTTGATTCCTGATTTTGTCTGGGTCTACGAAAAGCTTCGTTACAGTACTGACCTTGCCTGTTTCTGCCCCTTTTGAGGCCTGCAGATTGCCCGTGACTTGGTCCCTCCTGAAAGCGACCATTCGAAATCATGGACTGAGGTCGGGCCCATCGATCCTTCCTCCAAACATGTTCGAAATGCCCTGTTCTGTTCACCTTGGGTCCCTCACCCCCCCTGTCCCCATGCCATCCTCTTTCCGAACGTTGCCAACCTCCATGACCGCAGAGCTTATTCTCCTATTTTATGATACTTATAATATTTAATGGTTCTTACGAGTTATAATAATTATAATATTATCCAAGATAATTATAATTATAATGATGTTTGATATGTTTTTATTAATATTATTGGTTTTTTCTTGTGAATATTATGATATTTATAATTATTAATATTAACTATGATATTTGTATTATAATTATAATGTTATCTATGATAAATATTTAAATTGTGATTACTCATATTTATATTTTAATATTTATTCGATTTTGTTATTTATATTTCAACATCTCATATTTAGCATTATAATTTCGGGGGAGATGACCCTTCCCTTCTCTTTTCGGTCCATAAAAAGACAGTTTTGTCGAATGGTTCATCTAACATCTAAAATTGGTTGAATATGATTGGTGAGGGTAATGATATGTTTGGTCATTAACTTAAAAAAATCATATTCAAAATTTTGAAAGTACATTAAATAAAAGATTAAGTTAAGATTGCCTCAAACAACTTTGATATAAAACTTTTGAGAAAAAAAATGTATATTTAAAACTAAAAATATGATATGTAAAATGATATATGTAGAGAGGGATTTAATAATATTAATTTATGGAGAGAAAGTTAGAAAGTGTTAATTGATATTATTTATTTGAGATTATTTTATGTATAGAATATGGGATGATTATTGTTTCAAGAGATTTGGCTAGAATATCAATGTTGCTATGGTTTTTTGGTTGTCCATGTCATACTACTTTCAGAAACAGGATCCCTTATCTTTTTTACATTTATTACAACACTCTTTAAGGCTCCACACTTTTGGGCAATTTTTCCCCTTTTAAATGACCTCATCCTTTCATATCTTCACAATTATTGTTGTTGGAGCTAAAGAATTTATCATGACTATTAATAGTACCCCTACTTGAGCATTCTCAAAAACTTGATCCCAAGGTGTTTCACAAGGTACGTCCCCTAAAACACCTTTGAATGTTTATTATTAGTTATAAATTTGATAATGTTTGTCGATGGCTTGAAAATTTTAACTTGATAGGGTATTTTATAGGAAGGGTTCCCTTGAAAGTATACTCGATGAATGGGTCAACAAGGCTTGGTCCCCACATGGGTTCATCTTGATGCCATGCGAAGACTTACCAAAGGTTTTTTCTTTTTCACTTTGTTGAAGTTAACCATGTTAATGCCATTCTTAATCATGGATCTTGGCTTGTTTGTTCATCTGCGTTGGTCCTCAAATCCTAGACTTGGGACTTTGTTGTCTCTTTGAGTATTGTTTGGGTTGAATTTCTTGGGTTATCTCTACCCTTCTAGAATTTTCTAAGCCAGATAGCCTCTTCTTTAAGTTATATAGTTTGTACTAAACCTAAACAATTCTATTCAACTCGTTCTCATTGATAGGTTTGTGTTAAGGTGGATTTTTCCAAGGATTTCAAAGAGATTGTGGATATCTAGATTGGTCAAATGAGATATGCTCAACACATTCTTTACTCATATTTTCCAAACACTTGTTATCATTGCCACTCTTTTGAATATATGATTTGAGATTTCCCTTTAGTCTCTCCCCATCCAAAACCCTCTTATTAAGTCATCGGCTCACAAAATGTTATGAAAAAAGAGGAAAGGTGATATACATAATTTATTAATCACAAGGTCAAGAATTCAAATAATAATACTCCTCCCCCAAGCCTTCTTAAACTCCAAGGGTTGGGACTAAAAAAATATCTTAAAGTTTATAGAGTCTAGAATTTTTTTATAATCTCTTCCTAGAAAATATATTCAATCTTCTCCTATATAGCTTTGAAGTGAAATATGTGACCATCCTACCAACAATTTCATTATTATATCAACCACTAGATATCACTACCTGATATGCTTCCCCTCATCCAATGTGAAATGGATATGTAGACACCTAAAATGTGACCTTACCCAACCACACCTAATTGTACCTGTAGACACCTAAATTTGGCCACATACGTTTGGTCAAATTTATCATTTTTCATCTAAATATCCTCTTATCTGCATTAATTAAGTAATATTACTATTATTTAATTAATACCCTTAAATTCCTCTAAATCCCTAAGGTATTTACATAAATAATTAAATACCTTACCCTTTATTCCCCTTTTCCTCAAAGAATTAAATAAATAATGCATTTATTTAATTCCCCACATGTCACATCCTCCATCATTTTTTTCTTAATCCTAATCAACCTCATAATCCCATCATTAGGGATGTGCACATTCCTAATCCATGATTAGGATATGTCACATCCTCTAACTTTTGCAAGTTGGCTCTTAATCCTCATTAGCCACCTAACTTTCCTCTAATCATTGATCAACTAGTCTAATCAATCCCTTGGTCAACTCTCCCCATCCCCCAAGGAATTTTTAATTCCTTTTTGTCTTCCCAAGGTCCTTTTGAGGAATTTTTAATTCCTCTCTCATCTCCCAAGGAATATTAAATTCCTTTTCTCTTTCCCAGGGAATATTAAATTCCTTTTATCCTTTCCATGCATATTAAAAAGAAATTTTTAATTCCTTTAGTCAACTTCTTAATCTCATCCATTGATCTCTATCAATCAATCTTTGACCGTTCATCCATTATCCTCCAAAATCTATATATCCAAAACTTATCCATTTTCACGTATCTCACCTATTTTTGCTTTGGAGCATCCTTATGCTGCTGAAATTTTGAGTGAGCACACATCTAACCGAACATCATGGGAAAATCTACACAACAGGAGGCATTGCATGCTGGTTGGAACTCCTCATCGCCCTATCTTGAGTGTTGTCCTTGTTTTTAGTCTTTTGCTTGATTTCTTGCATCTTTGGTAGATTAAAAACACTACACACATTTTTGGCACACCTGGTGGGGCCCATGTCATGGGTCTAGACACTTTTACGTTTTCTGTTGTTTGAGTTTTGCAGGTTCAAGTTTATACGCAAGGGCGAATCTGCCCTGAACGGACGAATTTGCACCTTACAGGGGTGAATTTGCTTTGGAAAACAGGCGAACCTGCTAGGAGGGGCGAACCTGCTCGTAACAGAGGCAGATTTGCACTTGTCAAATTTTCCCATTTGTGAAGAAAAGGTGAATTTTCTCCCTAAACGGGCGATTTTTCCTCCCCATCCAAGTCTTTATCCGTCTGTTTCAACATTTAGGCAAATTTGATTATCGAACAGCCAATCCCATTTTTAGGCAAAGTCATTCCCCATCTGTACCGTTTAAGAAACAGGCGAGTTTGTCACCCCATTAGGCGATCCTGAAAGTCAAATCCGCCCGTTTTCCAGAGTTTGGGCAATCCTGCTAGTAGTTTGGGTGAATTTGCTATCAAATAGGTGAATTTTCCTTTCAAATTCGCCTATTTCTAGTACCACCTGAGTTTTGGGTGAATTTGATCCCCCAAATAGGCGAATTTGCTTGGCTTGGAAAATTCGCCTGTTTCTTGTGTCAGCCCAGACAGGGGCGAATTTGATCTCCTAGATAGGCGAATTTGCTCATCGAATTCACCTATTTCTTGTACCAATCCAATTTTAGGTGAATTTAACCCCTGGATAGACAAATTTTCCTTTCAAATTTGTCTGTTTCTCGTGCCATCTAAATTTTGGGCAATTTTACTCATCAAATTCGCCTATTCCTGGTCCCATCTAAAGTTTGGGTGAATTTGCCTCCCTAAAACAAGTGAATTTGCTTCCAAGCATAGGCGAGTTTGCTCAAAACAACCCACCATCCGTCTTCCTGCAATTTCCATTTTCATCCATCTAAAGTCATCGTTTCATCAATCAAATTATACAGGTGCATCTTAGGACATCCCTATATCGCATATCCACCATCAGTTCATCGAGCCCAATCACCTAGACTTTGTTTTAGGGGTTTTGATGCAACGTGAACTTTCAGAGTTCATAACTTTTGACTCAGATGTTCTTTTGGGCCAAAATTTTACAGGTGGATGCGTTATGAGATGGCATGTGGATTCTTGGCCCCTATTATGGCACTTTTTCGAGGCTTGAAACTTTCATCTTGACCCTCAAAATGGCAATTTAGTGTTTTTTTCTAGTTTAAAAAAATCATTTTTGTTAATAACTCAAAACTCATGTTTCAAATTTAGGATGTTAGTTGGAAATTCGTCCTACCTTAGTTTGAGGAAGTTTTTGGGAAAAAACTAGACTCTCAAAGATATGCATGTGAAATTACCTAAAATGGCAAAATCTGACAATTGTTGAAATCTACCAAATTTGGAAAAATTCGATTGACAGCACCTTACATCTAGTCAAACCCCTGAACTTGGTTTAGAATCAATCCCATCACATCCTCCAATCATCCTAATCTGAGCTTCAATCCAATCCTAATATGAGCTTTAATCCAATCCCAATCTAAGCTTAACCTAAATCCCCATTTGAGCTTTAGTCCATCTGTATCTAAGATATTTTAATATCGAAACAAATCTTAAGATCCCTTCTTCCATCTTCTTCCAATCCATCCTATTTATCTTTTCACCATCTTTTCTTTCCTTCTAATCATCTATTCCCATACCTTCAATCCATATCCATCCCATCCAACATCGTGAATCCTTATCCTTCATCAATGCAACCAAAAGTAGTAGTCAAGGGAAATCCCAATTATGTCGATGATGATAATGAAAGTCTTGATCAAGATAAGTATGATATAGATCCCCTTGATGCTATCACTACTAGCAAGCTTTCCCCAAGCGTCACCCAAAATCCAATCACTCACCCAAGTAATTCCATCATGCCTTTGCCCACACCTACTAGCAATCCTTGTGCTACCTTTGACAAGGGATATACAGTATCTTCCCCATCCACATATTCATCATATCCTTCATCTTTTCTTGTCCTCCACCAATCTTCCATCCACTATCCATTCCACCACATCATTTGTCCATCCATTTCCACTCCACTCCATATTCCTTATCCACTATCCGTCCCTCCCTATCCACCATCTCAATCTTCCCATCCTAATCTTCTATCCCAATACCATTACTACAATCCACCACTCACATCATCTTGTCCTAATCTACTATCCACGTCCTCCTATCCTAATCCACCACCCCAATCTCCCTATCCTAATCGGCTATCCCAATACCCTTACTACAATCCACTATCCACGTCCTCCTATCCTAATCCACCACCCCAATCTTCCCATCCTAATCCACTATTTCAATACCTTTATTACAATCCACCACCTACATCCTCTTGTCCTAATACACCACCCATACCCTCTTGTCCTAATCCACCATCCATGGCCTTCAATCATAATTCATTATCCCAATATTCCTACCTTAACCCTCCATCTAACCTTGATCACCCCACTAATCCTAATCCTCTGCCTACTCTTAGTCCTCCATCTAATCCCATCCATCCATCTAGTCCTACTCCTTCACCAATCATAATCCTTTGTCTCTTCCCATCATCCCAGCTAACCCTAGAATATGCAAGTTTCTCACTCCAGAAGTCCTCCAAGGACTCGTGACAAAGAATACATCCCCAAGTCCACATCTTGAAGTCATGGAACCATCCTACCCCACTCCCCCATGTACAATCACTAGTGATGAGACCTTGCTCCATCCCACACCTATCATTACTGCTACCACCCCTAGCACCAAGCAAACTGTTGAAACCATCAAACCCACCAAATCCATTGAACCCCCATCTCCTACTCAGGGTTAATGAACTCACATTGTACCCCCAAATAGAATTTTTTTGGCGTGCAGTATAGAATTGAGCTAAAATCTTGTTAAAATGCCGCCAAGAAAGGTCGTTTTAAAGTGGAAACCAATCATATGCAAGTCTTGGTGGGTTTGTCCAAAGGAGAACACATGTACAAAGAATGCGAGAAAAATTGAAAATTAGGGTTTCCCTATTTGAGGAAATCGCCAGGACTGAAAATATTCAGCCGTTTTGATGACTTAAGGGGCTTCGCGATCCATTGAAGTCCGTCGGAATCATCAAAAGACGCGTTTCTGGTGGGTCTATTTCTCTTTTTCGGGGAACAAGTTAGAGGCTCCACGACCATTAATGGCGGATTAGCGATTACCAGTCTTTGAAAGCTAAGCTTCAAAAGCTTCAGCGATGCAATCATGGGGAAAAAAATCTAAAAAGATGCTATTTGATGAAGGAGATTCCTGAAACCCAAAAAGGTCAAAATTTGACTAACTTTCTGCGGAGATGTTCTGCGAAGGGGTGCTCACATGTTGAAAAGCCTTCGCTGGCGGTACGCATGGTCTTTGAAAAGGTCGAGCAAAGTCATTAAGATCATCCGAAGTAGTCATTCTCGCGTTTTGTTACCAGCGATTAGAAACAAACATCGAGATCCTTCGATGAGCCAGGTACTTCACTTAGCTGGCGGTGAAGCAAAAGCGGTTAGTAGCGAGTCAATCGAGGAAACATGAATAGCGATGAAGTTCTAAAGAAAAGGCGCGCCGAAGCAAAGGCGCCCGCTTTCTTTGGACTTCTAGATCTTTGACCATGACAAAAGGCTTCGCTGACCTTCGGCTCAAGCAAATCGAGCACTTTGCAAGCATCCAATACACAGCGGAAGCGTCAACGAATGTCACGGATCAAAGTAAGGCAACTTGTCGAGGCGAAATAATCAAGCTAAAGGCAAGCCTTTTCAAGGAGGAAGCCCTTGGATAAAGGGGAACCCTAAGGTAGAGATCCGAGATTCCGAAAGGCAGTCATTCTTAGCGAGAACATAAATTTGGGTACTGATGAAGCGTCGTGAAACATCTGACTCTCCGATCAACGAGAAATCCAGTTCAAGGCACGAGAGGTCATTTCAAATAAGCTGAAGAACGAAGATTGAAAAATCACTAAGGCATTGGCAAAAGTGCCCTTTCTTGGGAAAGGCGCCCAGTCTTTTGGAGCCCTTAACTCAGCTTTTTATCATTCAGTCTCCCAGGCACTTCTTTCCAGTATGGATTCTGCTCCGCAGTGAATGTGTCCGTGACGTCTCAAGATCAACAGACAACGCCAGATTCAGGATCAAACAGGGGGTTTTCAAGAGAAGAAAATACTAAAAACTTGCAAAAGATGAAAAGGGACGCCTAAAAAAGGTCAAAGGTCATTTGTTGACTAAAGTCAAAAGCTTTTTGAGTTAAAGTTGGCTAAAACGCTCCACGATTGGTGGAAATCACCTTTTTAACTTCAGATCAAACTCAAATCACCATTTGAGCTTGTGTTAGGTCCCCAAATTTGTGGATCTGAAGCTCAAACATATATATTCAAGGAGATGGCGTCCCCTTTTCATTATTTCATTGCAGGTTGAAGGATAAAAACAGCCACAAAGCTCTCAAAAGAAGGATGCACCATTGAAGATCGAGAGAGGTTTTCATCAGTTCTTCATTTTTCTTCCAGATCTGAAGCAGGAAAGGATTGCTATTTTGAGGATTGGACCAGAGATAGATTTTTTTCAAGAAGATCAGATAAAACTTCCAATCCACCTTCTGTCTATTTCCTCCCTTCTTGTCTTAGGTTTTCTTGCATCTGACAGAAAAAGCAACAGGCTACATCAGATCAGATCAACTGGGTAGATTCAACATCATTTTCCGGAGAAACCCATCTCGACAAATTTTCCAAAATCAGCAAACTTTCTTTATTTTGGGGTTTTGAAAAAGTTCCGGAATCAAAGTCCAGAAGGCTGAGTTCCGTTCGGTATTGAAATACGCCGGAACAAAACCCATGACTAGCGAGGATTTTTTTCCGAAAAATAGCTACCGACAGAAGCTATTTTAAGGTTTCAGAAAATCATATGAACTAGAGTCAAGCTTCTGATCCAATCTTCAAGTTTTGAGGATCACGGTTACTCGGGTGCAATCTGAGACCAAGAGCGGTCTTACTCCATGATTACGAGAAGGTGATGCAGAGCTGATCGTTCAACATGTCAGAGGACTGCAGCAAGTAAGAAGGAGTCGTCATTCTTCTTACCGACAAAGGGTATGGAATGCGATCGACTGGTTCGAAGCATTCAACATCGAGTACATACCACGTGAGCGGAATAGCAGAGCAGATTCCCTTGCGGTATCAGCAGCTCTTTTCATGCCCCATTCTGACTTTCGTCAGAATATCTTTGCGGTCGAGCTCATTTACAGGCCAGCCATCCCCGACAACTGCGACAATTGGCAGGTCTTTACTAATGATAAAGACATTCAAGAGTTCCTTCGCATGGATGACAATTATCAAGAACTATTCTTTGAAGGTAGTGCTTCTCCCTCCAAGGAATATATGGCGGAGAATTCCGAAGTCACGGAATCTGGCGTCATCCAATTAAAGGGCAATAATATCCCCAAAGGTCTAGTATCCTTGGAGGATATTTTTGATAGACACGACAGACGTGTTCAGGATCAAAGGAATTCTAATGACAAGACGTCAGCCGACTACCAACAAGTCAACATTGGTACGGAAGATAAGCCTCGGCTCGTCAACCTAGGCAAATGTTGCACTGTGGAAGAAAGCGACAATTTCATATCTCTATTCAAGCAATATCGAGACGTCTTTGCATGGTCCTATGAAGACCTGAAAGCATTCAAGCCAAAGGAATTGTCCCATACAATTCCACTAAAGTCTGACATCAAGCCCTTCAAGCAGAAGCAGAGACACTACAACCCGCGTATCCAAGATACAATCTACGCGGAGGTGAAAAAGATGGTGGATGCTAAGATCATATATCCGATCCACTATTCCACCTGGGTGTCCAACATCGTTCCTGTACGCAAGAAGAGCGGAGAAATCCGGATTTGTGTAGACTTCAGGAACCTGAACCAGTCGTCACTAAAGGATAACTATCCTTTACCCATCATGGAACACACATTGCAAACGGTAACCGGTTCGGAGATGCTGTCATTACTTGACGGATTTTCGGGGTACAATCAAATTGCAGTGGCTGAAGAAGATCAACTCAAAACAGCGTTCACCACTCCATGGGGAACGTTCGCCTATGAGAGGATGCCCTTCGGCCTCATCAACGCCGGTGCTACCTTTCAGCGAGCCATGGACTTGGCTTTTGGCGACTTAAAGGACAAATTGATTGTCGTCTATCTTGACGACCTTACCGCTTTCTCAAAAAAGCGGCAAGATCATTTTCAACACTTAGTGAAAGTGTTTGAGAGATGCAGATCCCATCACATATCACTGAATCCGAAGAAGTCTATCTTCGCAGTGACAGAAGGCAAATTGCTTGGTCACATCGTCTCTAAAGAAGGGACTAGGATAGACCCTAATCGGGTAGATGCAATCAAGGATCTGGCTCTCCCTACAAATAAAACTGGGGTACATTCCTTCTTCGGCAAAGTCAATTTTATACGAAGATTTGTACCTGACTTCTCGGAGCTGACCAAAGACATCTCGGCAATGATGAAGAAAACAACTGTTTTCAAATGGACCGATGAAGGAAGGAAGGCATTCGAGAAAATAAAGGAGGCCATCAGTAAAGCACCAGTGTTGGTTCGACCCGATTTCAATAAAGAATTTATTCTTTATTGTTACACGTCGGAACATACTCTCTCTGCCATACTGACTCAGAAGTTGAATGAAGAGACTGAGTCACCTATCGCTTTCATGAGCAGCAGCTTCAAGAATAGTGAATCTCGGTACTCCCAAATAGAGAAAAATGCATATGCCGTGGTGAGGGCTGTTAAGAATTTCAGATTCTACATCCTAAATTCTCACACCACTGTGTATGTTACAGACCCCGCGGTCAAGAGTGTCCTCACTCAACAAGAGATGGGCACCAAAAGAGGCAACTGGATTGCAAGAGTCCAAGAATACGACTTGGATATCAAGCCTACCAAGCTTGTTCGCGGGAGAGGTCTATGTCAACTCCTGGCAGAAGATGGTGATTTAAAACATCAAGCTGAAGATGGAATCCCAGGAACAGAAATGGAAGAAGACCTCCCAATGGTCTTATTAGTTGAATCTGCTCAAGAGTGGTACACAGAATTATGGTACTACCTAACCTACGGGGAATGTCCAACACACTTGGACAAGCGGCAGAGAAGAACTTTGAAATTACAAGCACAAGGCTATGTGCTTGGAGGAAATGTTCTATACAAGCGTGGGCTTGATGGAACGTTCCTGCTATGCGTCACCAAAGATCAACAAAGACGATTGATGGAGGCATTCCACAATCAAGCATGCGGAGGTCACTTCTCATCAAGGGTCACCGCATTCAAGATCTTGCGGGCATCATTCTTTTGGCCGACTTTGTTCCGCGACGCATATGACTGGGTGCACAGATGCACATTGTGCCAACAATTTGTTGGTAAACTTAAGCTGTCAAACCTTCCACTCAGGCCGGTGGTGATAGATGCTCCATTCCAGCAATGGGGCATAGACTTTGTGAGACCTATCAACCCTCATTCCAGCAAAGGACATGTCTACGTCCTCACAGCGACAGACTATTTTACTAAGTGGGTTGAGGCAATTCCTGTAAAGCAGGCTACTTCCGAGGTGGTGTGCAACTTCCTCAAAGAGAACATCATTACACGCTTCGGAGTACCCAAAAAGATCGTGGCTGACAACGCTACAAGCTTCTCGTCAGAGGAGTTGATAGAATTTTGTTTTGACTACGGCATCACCTTGTCCCATTCTTCAGATTACTATCCACAAGGTAATGGACAAGCCGAATCGTCAAATAAGAACATAGTCACAATAGTGCGCAAGATGGTTGATTCCAATCAACGGGCTTGGCACACGAAATTGTACGATGCTCTTTGGGCTGACAGAATCACGCCCAAAAGAGCTATCGGCACTTCACCTTTCATAATCCTATATGGCACTGAAGCTGCGTTACCCATCACTCTAGAGTTGTCCGCTTTGCAGCTGGCATCCACAATAGAAGATGAGGAATTCAAAGATCCTATCGAGAAACGTATCTTGTGCCTAATGAAACTTCAAGAAGAAAGGGTGGAGATAGTTGATAGGATCACTCAGCATCAAGAGCGAGTGAAGAAGATCTTCGACAAGAAAGCTCGGCAACGGGACTTTGAGATTGGAGATAAAGTCCTGTTATGGGACAAGAGACACGAACCAAAGGGAATGCACGGAAAATTCGACTCCCTTTGGCTGGGGCCGTTCCTGATTCATAATCTTGCAGGCGGGAATTCCTATATTCTCTCACATTCAGACGGAAGGCTCTTTCCACTGCCTTACAGCGGGCAGTACTTGAAGCATTTCGTCCCTTCGAGGATGGGGTGAGTACATATTGTAAATACTTTTCCTTGCTTTAGCGTTATGTTGTTATGTTTTTCCCCGTTCAGTGAAGTATTGTCGTGTTTTAGGTGATTTCTTAGATGTTTTGTCGTAGGTGAATAAATTGGGGGAACCCAATAAATAAGGTGAACTCTATTTTTAGGAATGTATGGAACCAAAGTCCTGACTCCGTTACCCAACTGATTATATATACTGGTCTACGAAACTTGAGATTCTCGGTTCTCCTATGCCGTAGGTATCCGACATGGTCACCAGACGGAGCCTATGTTGTACCCCAAATAAATTTTTTGGCATTCTGTGTAAATTGAGCTAAATCTTGTTAAAATGCCATGAAAGGTCTGTTTTAGGTCAAACCAATCATAGAATCTTGGTGAGTTTCTGTCTAGGAACACATGTACAAAATTCTGAAAAATTGAAAATTAGGGTTTTTTCCCCTATTTTCAGGGAAATCCCCCGAAAATAGGACCTTCCCAGAAATGATCGAAAATGATTTTGATAGGCTTAAAGGGCTTCACGATCACATTGGTCAAGTCAGAATCATCAAAAGACACGTTTTACTCTGGTGGGTCTATTTCTCTTTTTCAGGAACGAAGTTAGGAGCTCGACAGCCATTAATGGCAGATTGGCCAGTACCAGGCGCTGAAAGCTAAGCTTCAAAAGCTTCAACGATACAACCATGGCGGAAAAGGTCGAAAAAGATGCTGTTTGACGAAGGAGATTAATGAAAAAGAAAAAGGTCAAAATTTGACTAACTCTGGAGATGTTACGAAGGGGAGATTGCTCACATGTTGAAAAGGCGCCTTCTTCAAGCAGGGGCGCCCATGGTCTTTGAAGGTCAAACAAAGTCAGTAAGATCATCCGAAGCAGTCATTCTCAACGTTTTGTTGCTGGCTCAACAGTGAAACAAACATCCAGATCATCTGATGAATAGATCACTAGCAACTGCTGACGAAGCAAAAAGAGGCAGTTGAGGAATTGTCAGGAAACCACAGATAAACGATGAAGTTCTAAGAAAAAGAGCCTTTTCAAAGCAAAGGCGCCCTTTCTTTTGGACTTCCAGATGCTGACCAATGACAAACCGCTGATGACCTTCACCGGCTCAAGCAAATCTTCGAGGAAAGCGCAAGCGCAAGCATCAATACACGGCCAGGCGATCAACGGATAATGCGGATCAAAGTAAACCTTATCCAGACGAAAATGAAGAAATCAAAGCTAAAAGAGCAAAAAAGCGCCCCCGCGCTTTTCAGGAGAAGCGCCCAGCAGATAAAGAACAGAATCCAGATTTCCCGAAGACAGTCATTCTTAGCAGAACAGAGCTGAGTACCTGATGAAACGTCATGTGAAAACATCTGACTCTCCGATCAACGAGAAATCCAGTTCAAGGCACGAGAGGTCATTTCAAATAAGCTGAAGAACGAAGACTGAAAAATCACTAAGGCATTGGCAAAAGCGCCCTTTCTTGGGAAAGGCGCCCAGTCTTTTGGAGCCCTTAACTCAGCTTTTTATCATTCAGTCTCCCAGGCACTTCTTTCCAGTATGGATTCTGCTCCGCAGTGAATGTGTCCGTGACGTATCAGGATCGACAGACAACGCCAGATTCAGGATCAAACAGGGGGTTTTCAGGAGAGAAAATACCAAAAAACTTGCAAAAGATGAAAAGGGACGCCTAAAATAAGTCAAAGGTCATTTGTTGACTAAAGTCAAAAGCTTTTTGAGTTAAAGTTGGCTAAAACGCTCCACGATTGGTGGAAATCACCTTTTTAACTTAAGATCAAACTCAAATCACCTTTTGAGCTTGTGTTAGGTCCCCAAATTTGTGGATCTGAAGCCCAAACATATATATTCAAGGAGATGGCGTCCATTTCGTAAAGCTGTTCTGCGGTTGAAGGAACCAAGAAACATGCAAAGCTCTCAAGGGCCATTGAAGATCGAGAGAGGTTTTTATTGGATTCTTCATTTTTATTTATTCGGATCACGAGCGAGGAAAGGAGGTTGCTATTTTTTGAGGGGATTGGACCCGAGACAGTTTTTTTTTGAAGATCAGATAAAACTTCCAATCCACCTTCTGTCTTTTCCTCTCTTCTTGTCTTAGGTTTTCTTGCATCTGACAGAAAAAGCAACAGGCTGCATCAGATCAGATCAACTGGGTATATTCAGCATCATTTTCCGGAGAAACCCATCTCGACAAATTTTCCAAAATCGACAAACTAACGCTATTTTTGAGGTTTTTAGAAAAAGTTCCGAATCAAATTGAGGCTAAGGTTAGATTGACATTGAAGCAGAAGACAAAGCCATGTGCGGTTACTAGGAAAAATACTTCTCGGCAGGGCGCTATTTTTAAGGGTTTCTGAAAATCATCTGAACTAGGTCGAGCTTACAGTCAATCTTCAAGTTTTCCAGGATGCAGTACTCCCAGGTGCAATACGAGACCAAGGCGGTCTTACTCCATGATTACCTGAAAACAGTTGACACAAATCTACACCAAGTAAATCCAGTGGTCGATTTGGAGCAGTTAGAAGGCATGAATCAAATAACATTGCAGAATATCGAAGAATCCGGATTGCTGCAAGCCGCTTCAATTCCCATCACACTACACAGCGTAGAGCTCGTAATCGCTTGTATCAAGCATTACAACCCTACCACCAAAGAAATCAAAGCAGCAGATGGAAGAATTGTTTGCAGTTTAAAGCCTCAGGATATCGAAAGATGTTTTGATATTCCCTCACATCCTAACAGCAAAGTCATATCATTGACGGAATGTGAGAAAGCTTTTGAGACAGCCAAGGACAAATGTCAAAGGATTATGGCCGAAAAATGGCTGAAAGTGACAAAGGCAAGCTTGCCTAAGTTGTTGGGGTGAGGAGAATGTAAAGACGAGTACGCAGTGTTAATCACTCTACTCAATAGAGTCACTGGAGAAGAAGATGGTCGTCAATTCCAGCCATGGATGTACTATGTCATCGCTAAAATCATTGGCAGGAGGGAATACTATGGCTGGGCCACTTTGATCAGTGACACACTCCACCGACAAATCACTGGGTATCTGGAAGCTCATAGGTTCCACATGTGCTCCTACCTGGTATACTTGATAGCCTTCCAAGGCGATTTCAGGTTATTGAACAATGTAGGAACCTTAGGTGTGCAGAAGGTTCACGAGTTTTTCACACGCCTTGAGTTTACTCAAGCAGAAAGACACTTCAAGAAGACAAGTGATCACTTCACCATGCACATAGTT